>VDFB02092004.1:0-151172 GCA_007258455.2 Sequoia sempervirens | reverse complement strand
GTAGAACTTAGGGATTTGAGATCCCTGCATGTAAGAAGCTCCATTTTAGAATAATAAAATTATTCTCTTGTTTGTGGGTTATTTTATGTGTCTCGGGTTGTGCCTCATCATTTCAAACAACAACAAGGTTAATAATGCAGCAACAGCATATCACACATGCACAACAAAGTGCACACAGAGTTTCATGGAGCTCAATGACACAATGAAAAAGATAACAATAAAACCTCATCATTACATAAGCAAGGTGGAAACAATAGAAGACTAACACTCATGGGATCAACCCACCATGATGAATCTACAAGAGATAGGACAATGTTAGACACATACAACAACTAAGAGGGGGGGTGAATTAGTTGTACATAAAAACATTTAAACCCTCATGAATCTTCAAACCCTTATTAAGCATTAGCATGAATGTAAACAAGTGAAACATCAACACATCAACAACCATACACCATAGAACACCAAATTTACGTGAAAAAACCTAATCAAGGAAAAACCACGGTGAGGATTAACTCACAGACATATGAATAACAACATCAAACAATAGGATCACTATCGGAAGGGCTCATTACCCAAAAGAAAAGAATGGATCACTACTAAGGGCTCACTACCCAAAGGACTCACAATCTAAAATAGAAGAGAATAGAAGAAAATTGTTATAAGGAGGTTCACTACCTCAGAGCAATAGGAAGATCCACCACAACTCTACACCTTCTATAACCTTTGGCTCACTGCCTCCAACAACTCTAGGTACACTGAAAATGTAGACACCTTCTACTCACTACTTTCGGTAGCCTTAGGCATTTAAGATCACACTCAGATCACAACAATTGATCACATTCACATCTTTTTGCACCACACAACACATCACACTACATTTGAACAACAATAACCTTTCTCATATATCCTTTGAGAACTCAAAAAATTCTCTAAGGTCGACCTCAATGAAATGTGTACCTTGAATGTGCAACCACCAAATAGGTCAGCACCAAACACTTTTGTGGTGGAAAGAAGTGAAGGTGGACCACACTAAGGGTTAACAAGGATGCAAATCTACATCAACATGTTACACCACACTTCCACAAACAAAAGACCACCTCCACAAATAGCGCTAGCATGCCAAGTTGGTCAAACCTGCACTAACACTAAAAAATAATCAATCCACTCTTCTCCAAGTCTAGAAACACCCTACCAACCATGAAGCAACATTACACAAATTCTACTCTTTGAGAAGTGGGATGGGAATACTATGTAATATGTGGGTCTGTGTTTTGAGTTGTTGGTTCTTTCTCTATTGTTGGCCTACTGTTCTTGTTTCTTTTGTTTTCTATTGTTACTGGTCTTTTGATGTAGCTTGGACTTAATCTCTTTTTGGCCCTTTGGGCTCATTGTGTAAAGGGTATTGTACCCTGTAAATGTAGCTTAGCTTATCAAAAACATTACACATCTAGGAATATTCAAATATTATTAGAATATCCAGCAACGCTTCTGCAACCACTTGAAACTAAGAATTTACTATTATCATTTTCAATACAACTCACAAACAAACCTTGTGGAACAAGTGAACACCAAACACTCTAGGGGAAGGTAGATATATATAATATTAGCATGTTCCCAAATATGAAAGACAAGAAACCTCAACGTGAAGAAATGTACAACAATTCCATTTCTCCCAGACAACCTTTTTCATAGGCAACACACTATTAGACACATCTTCCACTGTTGCATGATCTAGAACCTAAAAATATGGATATAACACCTTTGAACACCTTTTATCATCTCATCCAAACCACACAAGCACATCTTCAACCATGAAGAAATGTAGAGCACAATGAAGAACACAACACTATCACCTTGTACACTCTCTATTCATTTTTTTCTCAAAATCACTTGGAAACCAGGTGATTATTCTTGACTGCCTTGTTGGAAAAATGTGTCTCCAACCTTGCAATTACATAAAGGTATAAAATTGGTATGGTGTTTGCGTACATCAATATTGAGGGCATGGGGGTTTCATCCCTGGCGAGGGGGCTCTAGGGGCTATGCACCCTAGTGGGGGCTTGGGGGTAGTGCCCCTAAAAGGAAATTTTAATTTATATTTTATTATTGTAAATCTAGACTATTCATCATTAGGTCTCAGATCTAGCAGTCAATATTTTGTTGGCTTAGCTCTCCCTTGAAGGCAACCCTATTTTATGAGGGAATTGTATTATGAGAGTCTAATAGTGATCATGTTGCCTCTGTATCTATAGTTGGTGATACTCCTGTGAGAAGCTTACTACACAAGTATATTGTAATCTTTGTGATTTCTAAATAATATATTAGGCGACTTTTGGAGTGTGGGGTTATTCTCTCGAAAGGGTTTTCCCCATGTAAATCATTGTATTGTGGTATGCATGATATTTATATTTATTTATGTTTAAGTTTTTGTAACTGTTAAAGATCTGTAAATTTTTGCATTATCCTCCTTTCAAGATTATTGTAGGAAGTTTTTCTGCTACCTTAGCTTTTTTACAATTGGTATCAAAGTCTAATCACCTTTAGTTTTAGTTGTGGGTTAGTTTTTTTGAGCTAATCCATATTTGAGTGGGAGTTTGTGGAGAAGACACTTTGTGATCTTATTGTAGGAATTTTCAAATGGCACATTCATCAAGAAGAATAGAGGTGGATAAATTTTCTAGAAATAATTTTGAAATGTGGAAGCTAAAGATGCAGGATCTATTGATAGATCAAGATTTGTGGGATGTTTTTGATGAGAATGTTTCAAGGCCTACAAATGCTACTTTGGCTGCTCAATATAATGTTATGGGTCATAAAGCCAAGGTTTTAATCAGTTTATGCTGGTAGACTCTATTTTAATCAATGTCCATGAAGAGACCTCTACACAAAAACTATGGAAGAAACTTGGTGAGATGTATCAATCCAAATATTTAGTGAACAATATTTTCTTGAGGAAAAAATTGTATTCCTTGAGAATGGAAGAGGGTGGATGAATTATAGACCATGTGGAAGCATTCAATATTTTGGTGGCTTAATTAGCATTAGTTGGTGTCAAAATGGACTAGGAGGAGAAATTTCAGATCATTCTTTGTTCTTTGATTGATTCATGGGATTCTCTTGTTATGGCTATTGGGATTACTTCTATTATATTGACGATTTTAGATGTGGTGGGTTCTTTGCTTTCTAAAGAGATGAGGAGGAAGGTATCCATGAGTTCCAAAGAGGCCCTAAATGTTCATGGAAGACCTAAGGAAAAGGGAAAGAAGAATGAGAAGCGTGATAAATCCAAGTCCAACAAGAGATCCAAATCTCCTGGAAAGTCCAAATTTATTTGTTGGAAATGTGGTAATCCTATACATATCCATAAGGACTGCAAACAAGAAACTAAGAAGAAAAAGAAGAAATTGATTATGATTCTAAGTCCAAGAAGGAAGATAGTGATGTATTCATTGCATCTTTGGAAACTCGTGTAGGTAATGATGCATGGATAATTGACTTGGGTGCATTTTTCCATATGACCTTTAATATAGATTGGTTTTCTGAATATGAAGAATTTGATGGAGGTAAGGCATATTTAGGTGATGATTCTTATTTAAATATTGTTGTCCATGGTAAATTTAGAATTGAGTTTCCTGATGGTAGAATAAAAAGGATTAATGGTGTGTTGCAAATCCCTACATTAGCGTTAAATTTTTTATCTGTGAGAAAACTAATAGATGCAAGATGCAAGATGGTTAGAGGTGTTATGGTGACTACTAGAGGTGTCATTTATGGTACATTGTATAAGCTCGATGCATGCACTATTGAGTGTGATAGTACTTTTGTGAAAAACAAGTCTATAGAAGAGGTGAGGGTTTCATCTTCAGTGAATGGTCATGGATTTTGGGTACCCAAGGGTGCTCTCTCTTCTGAATCAAAGTTACCTATAGAGAAAATTATGTTATGGAACCAGAGACTTGGCCACATAAGAGAAAAGGGTCTAAAGACCTTGAAAAATAAAAGCCTTATTGAAGAGTTGTCTGATTGTGATCCTGAATTTGATTGTTGTGAGCATTGCATTTATGGAAAACAAAATTGTGTTCATTTTTACTTGAGTTATCTTAAATCTTGTGGTGTATTGGATCTTATTCATTCTGATGTGTTTGGTCTTGTAAATGTTCCCTCAATTGGTAAAACCACATATTATATTTCATTTATTAATGATTATAGTAGAAGGACATGGGTATATTTTCTAAAGAGTAAGTCTGAAGTTTTTAGTTGATTCAAAGAATTTAAAGTAATGGTTTAGCTACAAATTGGAAAGAAAAAAAATGTTTGAGAATTGATAATGACGGTGAATTTTTCTCTAATAATTTTGATAGATTTAGTAAAGATTGTGCTATTCATAGACAAAAGACAACTCCATATTATCCACAACAAAATGGAGTTGCAAAAAGAATCAATAGGAAACCGATGGAGAAGGCTAGTAGTATGTTGAGTGGTGATATTCTAGAACAAATGTTTTGGGTTGAAGTTGTTGTCACTACTTGTTACCTAATTAATAGGTCTCCTACATCAACTCTTTTTTATAAGACACCTATAGAGGCATGGTCAGGCCACAATCCTTCATTTTAAGACATCTTAGAGTTTTTGGTTGCAAGGCATATGCACATGTGTCAAAGGAGAAGCGAAAAAAGTTGGAGAACAAGGCTATGAAATGCATCTTCATTGGATACAGTTATGGTGTGAAAGGATACAAACTTTGGGATCCTATTACATAGAAGGTAATATATAGTAGAAGTTTGTTTTTTGGAGAAACTAGGCCTTCTTCTGTTACATTTCAGCTAGAACAAAGTAAACAGGAAGATGTGATTCAAATTCCTTCTACACCTGAAGAAGCTGAATCGAGGCCCATGGATAGACAAGAAGTTGAGGAGAGCTCATCTAGCTTTGAATCTTCAGAAGAGGAGGAAGAATCTCCAACTCAGCTTGTTCATAGGTCTACAAGGAATCTAGACAACCACCTGAAAGGTATTCACCTGAAGATTGGAGATGTATTTTTTCTTTGAATACTAACGTGGATGAACCCAGATTGATAGAAAAGGCATTAGGTATGAATGATGTAGAATCTTGGAATATTTCTATGGATGAAGAAATGGTAGCTTTAAAAAAGAATGATACATGGGATATTGTACCATTGCCTAAAGGAAGAAAACATGTTGGTTAAAAATGGGTGTTCAAGAAAAATATTGGTTCAAATGGAGGTATTGAGGTGTTGAAGATGAAATTTCCCTTGATATTCATGGTTATGTGGATTCAAACTGGGTAGGTGATGTTGATAGCAGACAATCCACCAGTGCTTATGTGTTTACCTTATTTAGTGGTGCAATTAGCTGGATGAGTAAGTGATAAGATGTGGTTTCTTTATCCACTATTGAAGTTGAGTGTATGTCAGCTACTCATGATTGTAAAAAAGTCATTTGGATTAAGAGACTATGTTCAAATATTGGAATAAAACAAAGTGTAATGACAATTTATTGTGGTAGTCAGAGTGTGATATGTCTAGCTAAGAACATGGCTTTTAATGATAGGACCAAGCACATTGATGTATAGTATCATTTTGTTAGAGATATGATCAAACATGGCAAGGTGAATCTAGTTAAGGAAAAGACATTGATGAATGTTGTTGATTCTTTAACTAAGCCTATGAGCATAGAGAAGTTAAGATGGTGTTCAGATTCAATGGGCATTTTGGCTCGTAGTAATTAAGAGATGATGTTTATACACCTTCTCATTTATTTTGCAAGGTATTTGACAAGTGGGAGATTTGTTTGGAAAATTTGTCTCAACCTTACAATTACATAAGGTATTATTGATATGTCAATGACGGGGGGTGTGGAAGGGTTCCCCCCCTTCACGAGGGGCTGAAGGGTATCATCCCCTTGGTAGGGGGATTCAAGGGCCATGTGCCCTGGCGAGGGCTCAAGGGAAGCACCCTCAGAAGGAAAATTTTATTTATATTTTATTATTGTAAATCTAGGCTATTCATCATTAGGTCTTGGGTCTAATGATCGATATTTTGTTGGCTTGACTTGTCCTAGAAGGCAACCCTATTTTGTGAGGGAATTATATTATGGCTATGTATTATGATGTATTCTGAGATTCTGATAGTGGTCATGTTGCCTTTGGATCTTTGGTTGGTAATACTTGTGTGAGAAGCTTGCTCTACAAGTATATTGTAATCTTTGTAATTTCTAAATAATATATTGGGCAGATTTTAGAGTGTGGTATTTTTCTCCCGAAAGGGCTTTCCCCACATAAATCACTATGATGTGGTATGTAATATATTTATGTATTTTTTGTTTAAGTTTTTGTAACTATTAAAGATTTGTAAATTTTTGCATTATCCTCCTCTCAAGATTAGTGTAGGAAGTTTTTCTTCTACCTTAGCTTCCTTACACTACTCAACACCATAACTCCTCATCACAACCACACTAGAGGTTGCAACAATCTCCCCATCTACAACACCACACTAGAGGTTGACATAGATTGACATCAATGACAACACTAAAGAAAACATAGTGAAACAATCTCCCCATTCACATCAATGACAACACTAATTTCCAATAGACAACACCTACACGATGATCGGTTACTAACCCATGATCACATTCTCTCACAACCCACACAAGGATAGGATGAGGGAATCATCAACCTTCAATCCACATCCAAAATCCAAATATACTTAACAATTATAAAAACAAGGGAAAACCTTCACAAGAGGTTTCCTAACCAGGAGGCACAAAGTCTTCACTAATTGTAATGGCAATGGGTCACTTCTAGAAAACCACACTTCTAAAGATGTCTCATCACAATGTGATGTTGCACAATTAGAATACTACTATTGGAAACACCCCTTGACCTATGAGGAGTGTTGAGAACACAAAAAATGCTTACAATGAATACTTTCAACCTTCCCAAGTCTTCACAAGATTGGGTGAACAATCTCCTTAGCCCTAGGTTTGACAATCAGGAAACTTCAAAAGAAGACAAACAAAATGATGAAAAATATACCATAACTCCTTAATGAAAATACAAAAGGAAATGCTCAAAATATCTCTTGAATCTCAAGACCATGAGGAAAAAAATTTGTTAGCATGGTTTCCCCACACAAGGCCTCAAAACACCTATTAGAAAAAAGGACCAAAACTAGCACACTCTGGGACACTAGCACCCAACTCTAGTGTCTTGTAGGGACACGTGTTTCCTTTTAAGGAACTTGAGTCTCATTTAGGTGCCTATTTCCATGTCACAATTCCTAGGCATAGGTGTCCTTGCAGGGGCACTAGTGTCTTGGGTATTGTGCTTCCTTGGACTAGGGATAGACCTCCAAGACCCCCCAAACACTAAGGAGAAAGCTAAATGTGTCTATAACAATTTGAGAATTTAGAAACCTCAAAACACAACTCGAGGTCAAATGGAGAGTTTGATTTCCCTAATTGTGAGACACCACTGAAAAATGGAGGAGAAGATGGGGAGCAATGAAATTGTCTCCTTGATACCCCTAACTCCTACCATAAGCAAGAAAAATTCTAAAAAAAAGATAGAACATTTTGTAGATTTTGCAAGACCTCACAAGAGGCTACCCAAGTGTCCTAAATGACACCAGACTTAAGGGACAAACTCCTAGGAGTAGGAAAATAATATGATGGTTCTATAACACCGTCCAAAACTACTCCAAGACCCTTACATTCTTTTTAAACCTAATGGAAAGATTCATACATATATTTCAATCCCAAAATGAAAGATTCATATGTTCATTTTAACTTCACATTGCAAAAACATGAATCAATTCACTTACTATTGTGCTTGAAACCAACACTGATACATGTAACTAAGATTAGTACACTTTCATTTTCACTCAGATACAATTCATCTCAAGAGAGGATATTTTTCAAATAATTACAGTTACATAAAGAAAGGACTCAAATGTCCTTCAATAACCATCTAACATTTGAATTGGACTAACTATAATGCATAATGAAAAAATAAGGAAGGAGATTTTGATGATGCCTTTGATCCTCAAGCCTCTAAACGCCAATGGTGGTTTCCATGTTGCCCAATCACATGAAACCAAAAAGGTCCACTCCCTCATGCTAGGAGATAGTAACAAGGGCCAATCACATCACACAAAATACTTGGGAGATGGTCTTAAAATCACACAAGGCACAAAGTATATATACAACATTCAAGAATATAATAAAGAATCACTTCCATGATATGAGATTAAGATAAGGAACACTCCAACATCCAATGAACTAACTCCAAAAGAGAAAATAGCAAGAGCCATAAAAATGGCCTCAAGAATTCACACTGCGAAATACCACAAAACCTCTCACAAAAGATGAGGTAGGCTACCAACACATAAAACTAGGTCACCCAATGACCACATAGTTAGTGAAACACCAAACTTTACAAAAGTATTTCAAGGATGAAGGGACAATCCAAAACTCAATGCATTTTTACATTTTGACCAAGGCACCAAAAACAATGCACAATATTTTATTATGAAAAAATTTATAATATCAATCCAACGGTCTTGATTTAGTATTTCACAAAGTACACCTTTGTCCAAAATTTCTAAAACATCATATTTCATTGGAAACCTTTAAATTTTCTTAATATTCAAAAAGCCAAAAAACCAAGAATTTTCTCCCAAACTCCATTAAAATAGCTTGAAATTTAAATTTTTCTAAAATTCTCAAAATTCAAAAAACAAAAGATACCATTTTGGTCTAAATATGCCCAACAACCAATTTATGCTATCAATTTTGAATTCTAGGAATTTCCCAAAAAATACATAAATAAAATCGATAATTTAATTTTTTGAAAGCCATAGACAAAATCTAAAAAATTACAGTACTAGTTCACATAATCTTCAATTTCTTACTAGCTTGCTTGCTATAAGTGACAAAAAAATGACATTTTTGTTGAAATTGTTGATTTCAATTATTCAATTAGGCTAAAAAGTGGAATACATTGTTATGGGATTGCCTAGATAGGAATGTCACTTTGTTTGCTAATACTATTACAATTTTTTTAAAGTTACTAAACACTATTTTATTAGTTAACACAATCATTGATTTCTATTTTTTATTGACCATAATTCATTAATGATTTATAATGTGTTGACATACAATGTAAGTCTGGGCCAATAAAGTGATATTGGAAGTGTAATACCTTTAAATTCTCCTTGATTATAAGGGATATACCCGTTGCACTCTTGTGAGATTATAAATATATTTTCCTCCTAGTTAAAAGTCCCTCCACTAGGGACAATAGCATGGTCATTCAAAAAATGTGTGTCACTACTCCCATAGTTGTCGAAGATGGCATTCTCTACCATTGGTTGGACAACCATTTGGTTATTCTTACCTATTGGCCATTAGAGGAGATCATTAGTGTAATTCTCACACATTTGTTTCCTTAAGATGTTTTTGATTGACATTATTTTTTAATATGTATTAGGGGATGCATAGGTTGTGCTTGTGAAATTTTGCTTTGATATATTTTATGGGAATTTGAATAGTAGGAACATCATATTTGGTCAACATATTATATATTATTAAAGATAATCATGAATCAAAATTTAGAAATTCATAGATGTCTTATTAGTTGAATAGAATACATATGAGGATTGGTTTTCTATCATATATAAATTTTCTTTGAACTCAGACATAGAAAAGGAGAGCATGATGGTGTATGAGTATTTATAAATTGAATCTTAGGATGAGAAGTGTTGAAGTACAAAGATGGTGCAAAATTGATATATGCATTATCTATTGTTGAATGATGTAACTCTACAACGAGTTTAGATAATGAACGTGGGTAAAAGTACAAACCTATGCCACACTTTTATAAAGGAATCAACCAACACAAACAAAAAAAATCAAATTTGATTGCATAAAAGTGGTCTTTATGTTTTAATTTTTGAAATGATGTAAATTAATGAAAGGTAGAACTCTTGATGAAGTTTATGCTTGTGATTTTTCAAAAAATTTAAAAATTGTTTTGATATTTTTTTTAATAGATTTAAGAGCGGATTTTGAAGTGCTAAAAATTTTAGGAAAAAATTGACATCGAGTTGACATCACAAAAAAGAGAACAATTCTATTTTTCCTTTATTTTATTTTTCCAAATAGGCAATCGATGTATATTTTCCTCGTAATAATGTTTTAAAGTCAAACTTAATAAAATTTGGTAGTTTTCACTTGACAGACCAAATTTTGTCTATATTTTTATCATTTTCAAAAAATAAATTATACCCTTTTAGAGAGGAGTCTCTCTTCTAGCGCACCATATATGTTTAAAATATTTTAATATGTTTTAGCATTTTTTTAAATTTTTAATCAACCTCATTTTTCATTATTACATTATTTTAAAAAAATCATATTACAACTAATCAAAATATTAAAAAAAAAAATGTGACTACGAACACTATAAAAAGGTACTTTTAGTTTTTTGAAAAAAATCATTTTGACTAAAGAAATATTATGCTCAAGTAGAAAGCTTAATTTTTTTTTGAAAAATATAAGGTGGTCGTCAACAAGGATGCCACATAGATGGTGTTCACCAAAATATTTTCGATCAAAAGGCTTCTAGTCAAAAATGTTTCAGTGTGAAATTTTACATGTAAATGTTTTGAGGTGCATTTGAAACTTATAAAGGAAAAAAAAGTTGTATAGTTTTGGGAGGAACTATTTCACCCAAACTATATGTGTCGTGTAGTTTCGGGTGAAATAGTTTCACTTGAAATTGTTTCATTTGGAACTATTTAGTTGGTTGAAAGTGTGACACAACTTTGTGCTTTTTCTTAGGTAAGTCTATAGTTCATAAAAAAAAGGTTGGTAGAAGAAATTAACATTATAAAATATGAATATTATATTGTATAGTGAGAAGATCAAGTAAGTTCAACTCTTTTAGAATTTGAAATACAAGTTTTTAGACTTCATATGAGGTATATATGACACACTTTTATCCTTTTTGTACATAATTTTCTTGGAATGATTGTGAGTCAAAATAGTGGGTTAATGGAAGGTGTTCTAGAACTTTAAGTCTAGTTGAGATGTGTGTGAACCCCAATCCCAATACCTGCAAAACAACATAAACAAACACATTAGAAGATAGAATGCAAGCAAGAATAAGGATTCCCCATGAAATCCATTTACAAAGCTTAAATTAGGAAAAGAGATGAAGAACACAATAAGAAAACAATAAAGCAAAGATTGAATCCTAATTAAACAAGCAAACTCTTGATCCCATGGGGGAATTGGTGCCAATTTGATATGAAAATTGGCCCTTTCCAAACTCCTATGATGCAAGATTGATGTGAGATGAAGAGCGATCCACTTTGTTGATGCTTGATGAGTGCTCCAATAGAAAAATCTGCATAACCTAGCTATGAACTCAATGATAATGGATGGAATTTGCTAATGACTTGAGCATGGTAAGTTTACTCAAATTGTGGATGATGAAATGGGGAGATTAGCCTCTTATTTATAGATTGAGAAGATGGATAAATGTTCAAAATAGAGCAATGTGGGACTAAGAATTAGCCAATGGCAAAGTGCCACTTGTCAACTTGTGAATGGATGGAGGATGTGCAAGTTTTGAGGATTGTGCCAATAAATGCATATATTTGAATTTTGAATTTGTTGAAATGACATGCAAGAGGGAAGGAAGAATGCATTGAATGCCACTTGGCTCAAGGCAGAGGACATGTAAGAGAGAGTAAATGCCTTGTTGGAAGGGACAAGTCAACTTGGATTTTGAATTCAAACTTGAAGAATATTCTTTAAAAGATGCCTTGTTGAGGAAAATAGAGATTTAATAAATCAATTAAATCTATTTTCATGTGCAAGTGGTAAAAGCTAGAGGATGGGACATGAGAAGAGATTAAATTAATCAAATTTAATTAATTTAATGAAGGGGTTAAATGATGTGACCTATTTGACTTAAATTTTGTGCATTTATTTAAATCAAATATGAGAAGAATGTGATAAAAGATTAATTAAATAAGGATTTTTTATTTATTTAATTAAAAGATATGATGTTAGATTAAAATAAATAAGGTTTTAATTTATTTAATTTAATAGATAGACTTAAGATATTTAATCAAATAAAATTAATTATTTAATTAAATAAGATAATTAGATCAAAATGGTTAATTTAATTATCGAGAAAAGGTGACTTAATTAGATAACTGGTTTATTTAATTAAGAGAGGAATATTGATGAATTTAATCAAATAAAGGTATTTGATTAAATGGTTAAACCGAAGGATGATTCAGGATGAAGCATGTTAGTGGTTAGGATCAGATGCACAATGTCAATCAATACATTTTATGTGTCTACATTTTTCCCCTCTGTGAAGCAATGCACTCGTTGCGTTGGTTCAAAGAATAAACGATCTCGATCAAAGCCAAAAAAAATTATTTTCAAAATCTTGCCCCACTGCTGCTCGGTGAGAGAAAACATGCCAATATATTGCCCCCTCGAGAGATTGGACGAAAATTTTGATTTTTGGGTAATCTAGAGAAAAAAGAGAACAAGGTGACCGACAGGTCCAAAAAGGCTCCAAGAGGCCAAAAACATGTCTAAATGCAATAAAATGATGTAAAACCGGCCTCAACTAGACAAAAACAGGCTCAAGGGTCCAAACCCTAGCAGGACAGCCAATTAGGGTGAAAAAACCCTAATTTTCAAGCTCAAAAGGGCTCTGAGGGGTCACTTTCAATTCATTTTCACACACAACCCTCTAGCAACTTTGAGATTTGAGCTCTGACCTCCTGATGATATGGCACAATGATAGCTCCTAATGCACATTTTTGACCGAGTCTGGACATACCAGTGGCCACCCAAATTGGGGCATCGATAAGTGATCCTTACTTGAGCTTTATTTCTCATTTTTTTGCATTCATTTAAATGCGTTTAAAGTTGGCTCCTCTATAGTGGCGCTATATAGCACCGCTCAAAAATAAAATTGCATTGCTCGGTGTCAAATTGCACCATGGCCATAGAGTTTGGAGTTTGAAAACAAATTTCAAACTCCAACGCCCACACCCCCACTAGCGGGGTCATTTCAAAGTGTGACACAGAGGCGGTCCATCAAATAGGAATCTTTTCAAACTACATTGCTCAGCAGAAAAGTGCACTGTGGTGGTGTGCTTTCGACATTTTGTGCCCCAGTGTCACAGTTTGATAAAAAATCAAATTGCAACGCCTTCACGGATAGTGACGCTAGAGTGATTTTTTGGACACTCGGCATGAATTTTTTTCAAATATTTTAATATGGTGACCTTCCTTGATGCAGGACGCAGTGAGGGAGCTCTATTCCTGAAAGCACAGGTTCGCGAGATCTCTTCGGTTACTTGCGAGACCTCAGTGATAGAGAGCAGGATCGATTATGGGACATGGGGTTGTGGCACATTGCATACGCAACGCCCGTGTGTACTTACCTTGGGATGATGTCAGCGCTTGCCGAGAGATGGCACAGTGAGACCTCGTATTTCCACCTTCCTATTGGAAAGGCCACCGTCACCTTGGAGGACGTGTGGCGCATCCTAAGATTGTCGATTCATTATCAGTGCATTATTTTTGATATAGATGCTGGGTGGGATGCCTGTCACACAGTCCTCACCACAGAGGATGTTATCTTTTGCGAGGGTCTGATTGAGCTCAAGCATCACAGGTCTCTAGCCTCTCCCTTCTACTTGGTTGTTGCGGCTATCATTTCAGGTCTCGTTGCCCTAGATTGGTGAGGTCGGTACTTCAGTCCTAGTTGGGGACTCTGCTAGGACCGCATGGTGATGCGTGATAGGCCAGTTCATTTTTCTTGGGGCCTTGTTCTTCTTGCTCCACTTTACAGAGACTTACACGAGTATGTCTACCTCGATGGCAGAGCACTCAAGGTAGGTGTTACACTTCTCCACGTATGGGCGTGGGAGCACATTGTTATTTTTCGGCCATGAGTCGTTGCAAAACCGATGGGGCCTGATGATCCCTTTTTATGGCATTACAGAGGTGGTGTGTCCTTCACACACACGTGCGAGCATGAGATTACCTACTGGAGGAGAGTCCTAGATGAGATGCAGGATTTCAAATGGTGCTCATACCTTGGTCAGCCCGGATGGGTCAACAATATAGAGCAGATTTTCTTTGCCCGCTAGGACCTGTTTATGTAGGGGCGGGAGCATACCATGGTGGAGAGATACTTGCCCGAGTGCTTTCAGCACTAGTTCAGTGAGCCACAGGACTGGCCAAACGATGATTATGTGGTTGTATTTTCCCGCACTATGTCACAGACTTCATGGGGGTGATACATTCCTTCCTCAGAGGTTGTGGACAACTTTAGACAATTGGTGGCTCAGCCTTGGGTTTACGATCAGGGGGTTGTGGATCCAGGCGTCACACAAGTGTACAGAGACTGGTTCCAGCCTCCCCTACGGTTGACAGTTCCAGGAGTAGTCCCCACTCAGCAGAGGATGAGGAGCAAAGGGGGAGGATGAGGATAGAGAGACGATGCATGGCAGGATCAGTTGGTCAGGCCTCCAGTTCAGCCAGTTCAGCTAGGTCAGGCTGATGTTCAGATGTAGGATCAATAGTAGGTGCCAGCTAGGAAGCAAGAGCAGGCAGGTGCACCGCCACGAGCTGAGGGTGAGGATCAGCCTCACGTGTAGCCTGCACGAGCACATCCAACAGGGAAGTCGGATGCTAGCGACGTATTGATAGCATAGCTGCAAGGTCAGGTTTGGATATGGACAGGGGAGAGAGATCAAGCCAGGATTGAAAGAAACTAGGCCAGGGCCAAGAGAGACCAGACTATTTTTCAGAGGCAAGTCGCAAAGGTATAGGCAGCCGCAGAGATGGGCCGGCGACAACAATTGGAGAGCATGGCAGTCTCCTCCTCTTAGAGCACAGTGTCCATTTGGTCTTATAGGGAGGTCATCCGGGAGGCAGATTATTACCGCATGCACTATCATCAGACCATGCCTAGAGGAGAGTGGGCCCCAGACTACTCATAGTGGACTAGCCACAAATCAGTAGAGGGTCATGGTGACAGGGGTGAGGGCAGCAAATAGGATGGGTAGACCTTGTTTTGATCGATATGATACTTTTTGTGCCTTATGGGCTCCTTTTTGATAGCTCGATGGGCCTTTTTGTACTTATTGACACACAT
Source organism: Sequoia sempervirens (assembly GCA_007258455.2). Classification (NCBI taxonomy): domain Eukaryota; kingdom Viridiplantae; phylum Streptophyta; class Pinopsida; order Cupressales; family Cupressaceae; genus Sequoia; species Sequoia sempervirens. Next base: position 135,953 of record VDFB02092004.1, on the reverse strand, counting down.
GTATAGTGATCCGATTATTTTGTACTATGACAACTACCTGATGATGATATATATATGAGATGATGATTTTGATATGATGTTATGTGTACCATTTATTTATGCATTTATGGATGATTCTATTTCTATATGCTATTCAATGATGTTATGATGTGAGGATGTGTATATGGATGCATTTCTTTCTGATGATGTATGCATTATGGATAGTCTTATATTATGTTGTTTATTTATGATATGCAGATGGATTTATATGATATGTGATGTGAATGGATGATGATGTATGTTTATAATCTATATATGATGATCTATTTATGTTGATGCAAATGATATGTGATATGAAATGTAATATGCAAAATGATATGGCGATGATCTATTGTGTATACGTGAAATGATATGTGAACCATGCTTATATAAAATGATTATGGATGGATGTATGCTTTGTATGTAATGGATTCTTTTATGTTCCTATTTATGCTTATAATGATGTGGAATTATTTATGCAATGAAATGTAAAAAATGATTGTGATGCTATTTATGAGATGTTCTATATATTGATATGGATGATTAATGGACAATATAATGTGGTGTAAATGCAATGGTTGTGTTTTATATGATATGTATTGATGATACAAATGATATGGTTTTAAGATGCTTAGAATAACAAATATATTATTTTAAATGATAATATAATGTATGTGATGCATTTAATGTGATGTGATGTAATATATGAAATGATATGTTAATGCAAAGTGGTATGATGATGTTTAATGCAAAATGAACGTAATGTGGGAGATGACTTTATGATGTTTATGCGATGTGAATATGCAATGGATTATCTATAATGCTCATGTACCTATTATGTTTGATTATGCAGTAGATGGTAATGTGAAATGATTATGAAATGTTTATGCAAATGAATGTTATGCGATGGTTTATGTGATGAATGCAATGTGATGGAGAAAATGGATGCAATGTAATGAGAAAGGGATGTGTTTATCTATGCTTATAATAACATGTTTATATGATGATGGAAATGCAAAGCATATGTTTCCTATATAATATGTTGATCCAATATGCTAGTGATTTGTGGATGCAAGATTGATGACGATGATGATGATGATGATGAACTGTCATAGTACCTTGTTAGTGTGATGAGAAAGAAGGAATGAAAAGAGAAGAAGTTATTTCAACAAGACACAAGATGATGAATATGCAAATGATGATGACTACTTGCCGAGGAGTTGGGATTTTCAAAGGGCCAATTTTCTTATGTTTGATAACACACATGATATGATGCATAAAGGTATAGAGGACCAGAATGACGTTGTACCTAGTGTGATGGACTTTGACTTGAAAAATAGATAGGAGTATTCTTGTTCACACCTAACATACATAAACCTTTCTAGGATGCATTTTAGAATTTTTAAACACCTCAAACCAAAACATGGAAAGGTATAACCTATCAATGCAGTAGTCAACAAGCTACCCAAAACACCCTCCATACATACCTATCAAAGCAAGTATTGGCCAATTTATATTACAAGAACGTCCAACAAGTACAACAGACAAAAGATAATGATCCTTGCCCCAATCCTATTTCTCTAAATCCTCTATTCGGATATCATCGAGAAGTTCTTGAAATGAGCACAATAAGATAAGTCAAAAAGATAAAGATAAAGTAAACAAACAAGCTAATGTTCTTCAATATCGCTAACCAAAAGGAAACGTGTTTTTAAGGATAAGAACCAAAACTATTGCCAAAAGATAATGCCCATTGTAGGAAGGATACATCCTAGGACATGTTAGTGGATGGCGACACATAATTTTGTTTATCCAAAGTGTTCTTTTAAATGATTGATATGGGACCAATTGGATGATGGGTTATCAACACAAAGAGTTGACCAACTTTCTTACGTATTGACTTAGACCTGAGACTTGATGCTTTGAGTTTTCACTTTTTACCTGCTAGACTTGTTTTTTATTGTTTCACCAAAGGTTGAGGATGACGATTGTTTATTGTGAGTGATGTTATTGCGGGTGCAAGCGAGATGAGACAGATGGATTTTTTCAAATATTTGGATGTTTTTGACATTTTATGATGTTTTGAGGCTATTTTTTGTATTTTTGGGATTTTGCAAATGTTTTGATTTTTTGTTTTTCGAATGTTTTTGGGGTTTTCTGAGATTTTGACCAAGAGACTAACCTAAGGACCTATCCTAGGGGCCTCGGGGGCTGATCAACAGATTAGCCTTGCCTACGTTATACATGCAGAGACCACGTAGTTCGACTGACGACTTGATCGATTTGCAGATGACGATATGATGCAATGTCAGTTTATTATGATGGACTCCTAAAGGACTGACCTAAGTGTCTCGGGGGATGATCAAAGATCAACCTTGCCTATGTTCAAGGCTCAAAGACCCATAGTTCGACAAGATGACTTTGCTTTTGACATTTTGACTGACTTTTGACCTATTTTTGGGATTTTTGATATGTTTTGAATGTTTTTGGATTTTTTTGATGTTTTGATGTTTTTTGGATTTTTGATTTTAGGACTTCAAGAATATACACGAATCCGATCCGATGATAACATGCCCCCAGCGTGATACAATAGACTACTCCGATAAAGGCAGAATAAACTGACCTTGAGGATGGGTCGAGTAGTGCTAGGAGGGATCATGATACAAAAACAGGACCAAGCTATGATGCAGATGCGGGTGGATGAGTGAAGGATGGAGGTTCAGATGCGATGGATGATGGAAACATAATGGATGGATGATGCAGAACAAGCCGTAAAGATCCTAGTGGATGGAAAGTGCTTATTTACACAAGGTGCCTATTTGCTAGGTTTTTCACCAAGGTACCTGTCCAAAGTGCCACCAAAGTGGTTTTCACTAGAGGATGATTTTTCTCTTTACTATTTTTTGATCATTTTTCTAATTTTTTGGGATTTTTTTTATTTTTATTTTTTTTGTTGTGACCAAGACACTTGTTTTCTAGGTTTTCACCAAAGTAACCATTTTTTCATGACATTTTCTAATTTTTTGGATTTTTGGTTCTATACCTTGAAAGATTAGGCATAAAAATTTTTGAGATGAGAGCTATTGATGGGCTCTTACAGGGGTTCCCCTTCGGGTGTTGATAACTAATATGCCCCTAACTTGTAGCTTGATGTGATAACGAATGGTCCCAACCAATTGGGTTCAAATTTTATTTTTCTACTTGGGTTTGGGAAATTCTTTTGATTATCCTTTAGTACTAGTTTGCCGACTTGGAAAGTCCTGCTTCTGATTTTCTTGTTATAGCTCCTTTTGAGTCTATTATGATAGACTTGCAAATTATTTAAAGTGTCTATACGCCACTCATCTAGTAGCTCCAGCTCATTTAGTCTTGATACTCAGTACTCTTCATCCGTGATGAGGTTTTACAGTGATATCCTGAGTGATGGGAGCTCGATCTCAATGGGGAATACTGCATCTTATCCGTAGACCAGGAAGAAGGGGGTGGCGCTGATAGGTGTGAAAATGCTAGTTCGATAGGCCCAGAGGGCGGGATTGAGCTACAGATGCCAGTCACGACCTGCGTCATTAACTGTTTTCTTGAGGATTTTCAAAATGGTTTTATTAGTGGCTTCTGCTTGGCCATTGCCTTGGGGATAGTATAGGGTGGAGAAGCGATGTTGGATTTTGAATTTTTCACATAAGTCATGGGCATCTTGATTCTTGAATGGTGTCCCATTATCTGAGATAATGGCTTGTGGGACACCATAGTGGCAAATTAGATAGTTCAGGATGAACTTTGATATCTGCTTCCTGGTTATATACGTCATGGGTATGGCTTCCACCCACTTAGTAAAGTACTCTATGGCGGTTATGATGAACATGTTGTTGTTAGATGAAGTGGGCATGATTTTTCCAATGAGATTGAGTCCCCACTGTGAAAAGGTCCATGGTGTGATGATGGGATGAAGTCCTTGAGCTAGAGCATGGATGAGGTCCCCATGCTACTGACATTGTAGACACCTTTTGACGTAGTGATGTGCCTCTCTTTCCATTGTAGGCAAATAATACCCCATCCTTAGCAGTTTCTTGGTTATGGTCATTCCACTCGAGTGTGAACCACAGATACCATTATGTACTTCAGTTAGAGCAGTCAATGCCTCCTCAACATTTAAGCAGCACAGTAAGGTTCCTTATATGCTCCTATGATACATGGTATCTCCTAGGATGACAAATCAGGATGCCTTTTTGATAAAGGTTCATTTTAAAGTTGAGGGTAAGTCAACAGGTATGACACCTATTTGAAGGTATGTATAAATGTCGTGGTACCAAGGATCACTGGGACCAATGATTTCACACAAAAATTTTGATTTTGGTACCTCGAATGCGGGCACAAGAAGTTGCTCTATCAGGAATTCATATTTTGGAATGTTGTGAGGGATGTCCATTAAGGATCCCATTGCTGCCATGGCATCTGCTACTCTATTGTTGGCTTTGGGAATCTGCTCAAATGTAATTTTCATGAAGGATTCTCTGAGAGTCTCCACCAGTTTCTTGTATGGAGTGAGCTTATCATCCTTGGTCCGGTACTCATTGTTGACTTGGTTTATTATCAATTGAGAGTCTCTGTATACTCTGAGGGCTATGATATGCCACTGCATTGCTATTTTGAGACCTATCGTTAAAGCCTCATATTCTACAATGTTATTAGTGTAGGGAAACACCAATTTATAGAACCTTGGTATGCAGTCCCCTTGTGGGGTGATAAAGAAGACACCGGCTCCTAATCCATTCTATGTGTATGAGCCATCAAAGTAGAGTTTCCAGTGGTCAGCTATGTTGAGATTAAAAATAGATTCGTCTGGAAACTCTGAGATGAGAGCATTCTCTAAATAGATTGGTGCTTTTGCAAGCTGATTTGCAATGACTTGGCCTTTGATTGCTTTATGCTCCACATATTCAATGTCGTATTCTGATAGTATCATCACCCATTTGGCCATTCTTCCAGTGAGTATTGCTTTTGACAGTAAATACTTGAGAGGGTCAATTTTGGGGATGAGTTTTATTTTGTGTGCCAACATGTAATGTCTAAATTTTTGTGATGCAAACACTACTGCTAGACATGCTTTCTCTATGAATGAGTATTTTAGCTCATGCCCAACCATTGTTCTGCTGATGTAATAGATGGCCCTTTCTATTCCATTTTCATCATGCTGAGCTAGGAGATCTCCAAGGGGTGTTGTTGTTGCTGATACGTAGAGAATGAATGGTTTTCTTGGGATTGGTGGCTTTAGGACTGGTGGTGTAAGTAGATATTATTTGATTTTATTGAAGGATTCTTCACACTTGTTATCCCATTTGTACGCTACTCCCTTGTGAAGTAGGTGAGAATATGGGTTTTTTTTGTCTGCCAGCTATGCTATGAACCTGCGAATGGATTGAATTCTGCCTTGGAGACCTCTCAATTGCTTTAATGTTTTGGGTGCCTCCATCTCAAGGTTTGCTTTTAATTTTGTTGGATCTACCTCAATACCTCTCTTTGACACTATGTATCCTAGCAATTTTCCTGATTGTACGTCAAAGACACACTTCTTTGGGTTTAATCTGACCTTGTACTCCTTTATCCTATCAAAAATGGCACTTAGGGTTGCTATGTGATCCTTTCTCCTTCTAGATTTGGCTAGAATGTCATCAACATAATCTTTGACAGTTTTGTGAATCATGTCATGGAAGATTAATGTCATGGCCCTTTGGTATGTTGCTCCTACATTTTTTAATCCAAATGGCATCATGTTCCAGTAGTAAGTCCCCCATGGACAAGTGAAGGTCATTTTGTGTTGGTCTTCTTTAGTAATCATTATCTGGTTATAACCTGAGAAACCATCCATCAAGGAAATAATTTCATGTCTCATCATCATGTCTACGATCATGTCAATATTGGGCAACAAGAAATCATCTTTCGGACATGCTTTGTTCAAGTCTCTGAAGTATGTGCAGATTCTAATGCCCCAACGGGTTTTGAGACAGGCACCAAGTTTGACACCCATTTTGGATAATCTATTGGTCGAATGAATCTTGCATCTAATAACTTTTTTAGTTCCATTTTTACTAGTAGGGTGATATGAGGGTGCATTTTTTTGAGCTTTTGTTTAACAAGCTTTGCTTCTGGGTATACTCCTAAGTGGTGAACTATGATTTCTGGATCAAGCCCTGGCATGTCAGCATAGCTCCATGTGAATTTTATCTGTCTCTCTCTTAGGAAGGCTGCTAGGATTTCTTGTTCTTTTGATAGTAATGATTCTACATAGAATGTGATGTGTGGTGTTTCCTCTATTCCTAGATTGACTCGATTGCATTTTTCTGCCAGGACTACTGATTTTTCTCAATGAAGAGCTTTGAAAGGAAGATTGAATCCTCCATCCTCAAGTGCCTCAGAGAGGTTTTCACCATTGGATGCATCCTTTCTTTTTACTTTTTTCATGTTGAAGAGTGCCACAATGTGGTTTTCACTCAAGGACTTAGATATTATTCTTAGTTTCTCACTTTTGTGACTGATGGATTCAATCATTTCCTCATAATAGGCATGTGTATCTAGCTCAATTATGAACCTTGCTTTTTGATCTCCATACAGAATGTTATCCCATAGTCCCATGAATTCTGAGAGCGCTTGATCATTTTTTAATATATCAAGAACTGGTGGTCCTCGTTGGTCGTAGTCGATGAGTTGGGGGTATACTAGGTAGATTTCATGATTTTGATGGTCTAATTCAAAGGATAAAGTGCTAATCATGAAAAGAGTGGTATCCTCAAATAGCCTAGGTAATTTGGTCATGGGATCCTCATCATCACTACTATCACTACTACTATAGACGTCAGTTATGTCAAATGTGAAGTTATCTATGACACGACTTGTAGATACTAGTAAGTGCAGTTCAGCTGCAGTTTGCTGAGGAGGATTTTTTACCTTTCTAATTGGAGGACCTCGGCCACGTATGGTTATACTCAGAGGGGTACATCTGAGGCCAAGACTTCCCATTCACGTCTCTGGAATGATAGGTATTATAAGCCCATTGTCATTTTTTCCAAGTCTTTGATTTCTGTCATAGCCCATTGCAAGCATCATTTGCAGACCCTTGCTTCTGTCATCCGTTGGTAAATCAGCTACTGGTCTCTCATCTTGGTATAGCATGTGAGATGGATCTTCCTCTATGATTTCTTGATCGAGATCTCTCCAACTTGTAAAATTGGGATATTCTCCAGGAGACATTTGAGATGTGGAGGCTTCATTTACTTGCGGACATCCCTGTGATCTAGGAGATTGTGGTAACTCTCCTACCACAAAAGAATTCTTAGGGATCATGTAGTTTCCACAACTATTATCCTGGATGATGACCTTAATTTTAGAGATGCTGGGAATGGCAGAAGTGGCGGGTGTCTCTATCGCATAAGTGGAAGCGAGAGTGGCAGGATCAATGTATGGTGTAGATGGGCCCTCATCATTTTTTGGTACTTGGGGGATTTTATAGTAATTTTCCTCAAGGATTTTGCATTAGGAAAATGGTTTGGGATCTCCATGGATGGTGACTTCTTGTCCTTCATGTGTGAATTTGACACATTGATGGAAAGTTGACGCTACTGCTTGCATTGCATGAATCCATGGACATCCTAGGAGGATGTTATATGGCAAGTCGAGGCCCAGGACCTGACAAGTGGTTTCCATGATGGATGGCCCTACCTAAATAGGGATTTTGATTGTGCCCTGAAACACTCTTTCTTGATCATCATATGCTCTTATTGTGATACACTTTCCTTTGTCGATAGAATCCTCTGAGATTTTTAATTATTTGATGAGCTTGAGAGAACAAATATTCAAGCCCGTACCTCCATCCACCAAGACCCTTTTGACTTTTCTTTTTTGTACTAGGACTTCTAAGTGGATTGCACGGTTATGAGATGGTTGGGAAGGAAAATCGAGGTTGGAGAATGTTAGGAGATTTGGCGTAATGATATTTCTGACCATAGCTTGGAATTGTTATGCATAAAGATCTGCAGGGACAGTGGATGAAGCCAATGCTTCCTCAAAGATTTTCTTATGGGCAGATGAGATTTTTAGTAGCTCCATGATGGAGATTTTTTATGGAGTTCTTTTGAGCTGATCAAGGATGTTATATCCATTGGGGACATATCTAGGTGTAGGGACTCTATTTGGCTGGGATGATCCTGTGATGGTAACTTTCTCGCCTCTTGTGGTGACTCCACAATCGACATGGGCTCCTTTGATAGTGATGGTAGCACAGTAGTCATCTAGAGATGAAACAACATGGTCATACACATGATTTACATTCTTGAAGGTTTCTTTACCCTTAAATTTGTGTTGTTATTCCCTTTATTGTCATGGTTAGGCATCAGATTCATGTATATCTTAAGGTTTTGGTTTCCTATTGGTTGTTCCACGTTTATAATTCTTTGATCGATGAGATCTTGAACTATGTTTATTAACTTCATACAACTATTCATGGTATGTCCTTTGATTTTATGGAAGTCACAGATTTGATTCTCATTATACCAAGGAGGTTTCACATCCGGTTCTTGGTAATTCTCATAGGTGGGAGTTTTGATGAGTTTTTCATTTATCAATTTCTTCATGATGACTTCAAGTGGTTCCCCAAGAGCGGTGTACTTTCACTTCAGGTAATTCTTGTTCCATTGGGGTGGTCCCCTTTGATCATTGATATTGTTAATTGCTTGATTGTTGTTTGGTTGTTGTGTTGCTTGATGATTTTTTTAGTGTTGGATTTGGATTTGTGGTGTAGGTGTATTTTGGCGAGGGGCACTGATGACCACTTTGGCATCGACGACACCATCATTGGTAACATTTTTGTTTCTTACCCATGTGCAAGGTTTGTCATTGTAATTGGTGGGTGGGCTGTTGTTTTGTTGTTCGGGGTATGAAGTTGATCTCATGGGTTGTGTCATAAGGGCTCGTTCGATGCTAAGAGCCTTGGAGATTAGCTGGTCATACATGGTGATCCCTTGTACCTTGAGATGGAATGCCAAGAGGCCGTCAAGGTTGGATATGATGGTACAAAATTGTTGTTCCTCGGGCATGGTCCATTTGCTTCGATTGGCCTTGGATCGCCATCATTGTAGGAATGAAGTGAATGATTCATTCTTACCTTGTTTCAGAGCTGAGAGTTCTTCTAGACTGACATCCATTGCGATATTGCATGCGTAGTTTTTAATGAATGAGTCTATAATTTCATGGAATGTTTTTATGCCTATAGGTAGGCAAGAGAACCATTCCATAGCATGGCCATCCAAACTCCTAGGAAATAGCCGCATCAGATAGGTATCATCATATGTGACTTCCATGCAATGAACCTAGAATTCCCTAATGTGATCTTTAGGGTTTCCCATCCTATGATATTTGTCAAACTTGGGGATCTCAAATCCCTTCGGGAATGGTTTCATCACAAGGCTCCCATCAAATGGATAGGGACACAAGTTGGCATTTTTGTGGTTCGCCCTGATTGAAGATCGAGCACTTGTTGCGAGAGCAACTTGATTTGTGTCATTACATTCTTTTGTGGATTAGGGGGTGGGATGAAGGTGTTCTATGGTGTTTCAATTGTGGGTTGGATGGGTGAGTTGTTTGGTGTGTTTTTTGATGGTATTTGCACATTTTTTTGAGCCACGTATGCTTGCACCTGCTACTGTATAAACAATGGTTGTTGTTGGTCTTGTTGTTGTTGCGCTAAGATTGCATGTTGATGAGCCTATTGTTGTGCTTGTTTTTGTTCCAACAACGCTTGTTGTTGGGCTGCCAATTGGGTTGCTTCTTTCTGCTCTTGATATTGTTTTATTGCTTGCTGATATGCTTGTTGTTGTGCTACTTTTTTTTGTGCAAGAAACTATGCTTGTGCTTGGGCTTGTTGTGATTGATATTAGGCGTGCGCCTGAGCTTGAGCTTGGGCTTGTGCTTGTGCCACTTGTTGTCGCAATAGAGTTTGGGCTTGAGCAGCCTTTTGTTCTTGTAATGAAGCTTGGGATGCTTGAGTTGCTTGAGTGGTTTGTTGTTGTTGTTGTTGCAATAAGGCTTGGGCTTCTGCGGCCTATTGCGCTTGTTGTGCAATTTGGGCGGCTTGTTGGGCAGCTAGTTGTGTGGCTTGTTGAGCACCTATTTGTGTGGATTTTTGCTTTTGCAATTGTAGGAATTCCTTTTGATAAGAAACTTGGTGGGCGGCTTACAATGCCATGTTGTATTGGTTTGATAAATTAGATTTTGGTGGTGGTGGGGGTGGTGGTGGATTCAGAATGGTGCTTGTTGTGGTGGTGAGTGGTGATGTCGTGTTAGTGGTTTGAGTGGTGGATTGTTTGACCAATGTGGTTGGTCCTTGAGAGCCCATGCTTTGAGATGTTAGGGGGTGGTTGATGATGTCGTGATTGCTTGTGTAGTTGCCATCTATTGTTGTGATATCGATGACAAGTTTTGAGAGTTTGGCGTGATGCTTTGATTGGTGTTTGGAATGCTGGTTTGATTGATATTTGGTAAAGGTGGAAGCCCCAAGCCAAGTAGAGGTGTGGATAATGGTGGTAATGGTGGAAGAAGTGAGAATGTGAGGGGTGTGAGTTCTTTAGAAAATGATGTGGTGTCGAAAATGCCCCCAGGTCCAAACATGTCACCTTCTTCTTGTGAATTTGTGAGGAGAGAGGTTTGGGGTGTTGCATGGAAGGATGATGATGATGGATCATTAGGATTATGGAAAGTGAGAGGGACATACTTATGTAATGGATTTTGGGGTATGTTTTGTTCCAAAATGGTATTTGCATCCAAGTCCTGATTATTGAAAAAGGGGTGTGTTTGAATAGCATTAAGAAATGCATTTCCCTTATTGACATTGGGTTGGGTTGGAGAAAAAGATGTGATTTGCGGAATTTTTTGAGTGTGCTTTGGGATGGGGGTGTAGATGAGATGGGGAGTGTGGATGAATTTAGCATGATCTCCAAATATGGTTCCACTATAGAGCTCACGTCAAAATCATAAGGTAATTTGGCCCCTTGTTTTGCTAGTTCGAGCATGTATAGTGAAGGGTTAAGCCTCATCATGATGTTGATGATCTTATGGTTCTCTGGATTTTGGAGCATTTCGGTTATTTCTTCATGCGACATCCCAAAGGTAAGATCTTCTTCTTGAATTTCCTCTTGTGGATTTTGTGATGATGAGTTAGTCAAAGGATTGCTTGATTCGACAAGATTTATTTTGGCGTTCATTTGGCTTAGGTCACTTGAAGCAGGCATTTCTTTGTCAACTTCCATGTTCTTCTTGTATTGAGATCTAGTTTGAACCATAAAACAAGGATCAATTTTCAAGAATATGGGAGATGAATCTCTAGTTCTTTGGATTGATCTTATTTTAAGCACAAAAGAGAAATTTTTAGGATATCTTGAGGATCAAAAGGTGATATGATGATGATGCAAGAGATGGATGATGTGGATGTTTGATCTTTTGAAAAATCTTGAGGGGGGTGCTAGACTTTTAGGACTTTTGGATATGTTTTGGATTTTGATTTTTGGATTGTCCTTGACTTTATTTTTTTGTTTATTTTGATTGATCAAATAGACCCTAAGATGTTGGATGATTATATAAGGGGTAGATTAGCTCAAAGGATGATAATTTGAATATGTGTAGGGAGAAGGATGCATCTACCCACACCTATTCAAACAAGATGATAATTTAACCAAGCATATGAAGAAGGATGCATCTACATATACCTAGCTAAATAAGATGGTTTGATAATTTTGACTAAGCATATGCAAAAGGATGCATATACACATACTTATCCAAAGACTATTTGATAAAGATTTCAAGGATTTTGTCTCAAGGATTTGATGATTTTTATTTTTGCCAAAAAGCCTAGAATGAAGGATAATTTCAAGATTTCTCAAACGATGATGGTGAGATGATTTTTGGTTTGATGTTTGAAGGATGGATGAAAAAGAGTTTTATTTTGATCCTAAGATGTACCTAGAAAGACACTTTGTTTACCTAGACCTCGGTATTGAAGAACATGCAATGCTTCTAATGACCTCTATAACTAAGAAGTGGTTCAAATTGAGCATACATTTTTGGATTGTTCAAAGGGATGAGCCTATAGAACCTTGTGAACTTTTTTCTTATCTTGATGTGTTTCTTTTTATTGCACTTTCTATTGTATCTTTTGATGATCTTTTGAGTATGACTCCTAAATTTTGAACTTTGCCTCAAGGACTTTCATTTTGGGATTTTGACTTTCTTAGAAATCATGAGGTTTCAACACATGTGAGAGTCCATTTTTTTATCTTTGCTTAGTGACTTTATTTTACCACAAACATTTCTTTTGATTAAATTTTTCCAAACTAGATGTCCAATCTCTTAATTTCTTTGAATCCCACAAAGTATGTTATGTGGAATTTTGATGAATTCAAGGCAAGGGTTACCTATTGTTGATCTTTAGTAGGAAAATTGAGATGTAAGTTCAAATGTTTAGAAACCTCTAAGGATGTGAATCCCAAGGGCAAGAAATAACACATGAACTTGGTCAATTGTATTTACCTCCTAAAGGGTTTGAGATTTGGATGATAATGTTAAGTGTTTGTTTCCCAATGTTTTTGAACAAGCAAAGTGTTTTTACTCGCAAGCAATATAACATCCTAGCTCAATTGGTACATTTTTCTTGGTGGGCTTGCCTCATGCCCTTCATAGTAGAAGAGATGATTTTACATGTAACCAAGGAAAAAATATAAAGGTATGTTAGGAATGAAGTCTTAACCTCTATATTTTAACCAAGATCAGACATGGCAAGTAACTTCTTGGAATCTAAGTTCCAATGCACCACTTTGATAAACTCATTGGATGGACTAGTTTTCCACTACAAACAAGGTTCTTAATGATGGGACATCGAGGACATGGCACCTTGCGAGTGTCCAGCAAGCCATTAAAGGCTTTAATCGATCCTACTAGGGGCTCTTATACTTTTTACGGTAGTACCCCGTTCTAAAAGACACTATACAGCTAAGGCCTACATACCATGAGGACTTGACAGTTTAGTCTTATCCATTTATATACTGGCCCAAATGAAAAACCGGTTGGAGTCACCTGTGAGTTCTCCTTGCAGATGTGTCTCTTAGGCAGGCCCCCCTAAAGGTAAACAATAGCGAGCAAGCACATCCGTAGTTTGATTGACCTTTGTTTAGAAACAAAGGGAGAACCCACGCGACATACCTAACTCACACTCACAAGCTTTGTTCAATTTTATTTCCCAAAATGAAGTGTGGAGGTGACTACTTTATCTCAACCTAAGATCATAAAAAAGGCTTTTTGATTCTCAAGATCGCTATAAAGTGCGAGAGAAGCACATACGTCCTTTTTTATGATGTTAGTTTCAGTAAGCAATCAAAAATACAAAGTTGCACATGTTCATTTTAATCTTTCAAAGCACTTGTGAGTTTGTTTTAAAAGCACCAAAGTAAGTGTGACAAATTGCCTTGTTCAATTTTTTAATCCCAAAACAAACTTTAGTAGATTTGAGTCCTAATATTCATTTTAAGCCTTTTCTAACAAAATTGAAAAGTTCTTTTTAAAGCCCAAATGAAATTAGTATATCCTAAGCATAAAAGATGACAAATTTTCCTTAAGAGTAGTAATGAATTCTCAAAAAGTGTTAAGAAAACACTAAAGTGTTTAAAAACACTTATTTTTGTGAAATGACATCATCATGCTTCTCTTCCTTTTTCGCCTTTAATCGATTCAACCTACAAGAAAAAAACCAGTCATATTCTGCAAAACAGAGGTCAAAAAGATAGAAGAAGCAGAATTTGAAAAAAAGCATGTGTTGTAAATTAAATTTCACTTCATACTCCCCTCTAGTGGTGCAATCCGTGAAGGCGTCGCAGTTTGATTTCTCCGGCGGTGTTGTATAGCGTCGCTTGCCAATCAGCGTCTCTCTATAGTCAGGCCAATGAGCGTGAATGTGTCGCCCTTTTTCCCAGCGGTGTAGTTTGATTTTTTTGAAAATTCTTGCGGGTCTGATTGGTCTAGCAGCGCAATTTAAAGTTCAAAATCTTGGGCAGGAAGACTGAAGTGTCAGAGTTTGAATTTCCAGCAGTCCTATATAGCGACGTTGGAGAACCAATGGTGCTGAACAGCGATGCTAAACCTGTAAACAAAGAAAAATGCGTAATTTAGATTAAAAAAAAGCATGATTGAAAGGTGAGATTGCCCTCCTTCTAGTGCCAAATGTGTGAACCCTAATCCCAATACCTACAAAACAACATGAACAAACACATTAGAAGATAGAATGCAAGCAAGAATAAGGATTCCCCATGAAATCCATTTACAAAGCTTAAATTAGGAAAAGAGATGAAGAACACAATAAGAAAACAATAAAACGGAGATTGAATCCTAATTAAACAAGCAAACTCTTGATCCCATGGGGGAATTGGTGCTAATTTGATGCGAAAATTGGCCCTTTCCCAACTCCTATGATGCAAGATTGATGTGTGATGAAGAGTGATCCAATTTGTTGATACTTGATGAGTGCTCCAATAGAAAAATTTGCATAACCTAGCTATGAACTCAATGATAATGGATGGAATTTGCTAATGATTTGAGCATGGTAAAGTTTACTCAAATTGTGGATGATGAAATGAGGAGATTAGCCTCTTATTTATAGATTGAGAAGATGGATGAATGTTCAAAATAGAGCAATGTGGGACTAAGAATTAGCCAATGGCAAAGTGCCACTTGTCAACTTGTGAATGGATGGAGGATGTGCAAGTTTTGAGGATTGTGCCAATAAACGCATATATTTGAATTTTGAATTTATTGAAATGACATGCAAGAGGGAAGGAAGAATGCATTGAATGCCACTTGGCTCAAGGCAAAGGACATGTAAGAGAGAGTAAATGCCTTGTTGGAAGGGACAAGTCAACTTGGATTTTGAATTCAAACTTGAAGAATATTCCTTAAAAGATGCCTTGTTGAGGAAAATAGAGATTTAATAAATCAATTAAATCTATTTTCATGTGCAAGTGGTAAAAGCTAGAGGATGGGACATGAGAAGATATTAAATTAATCAAAGTTAATTAATTTAATGAAGGGGTTAAATGATGTGACCTATTTGACTTAAATTTTGTGGATTTATTTAAATCAAATATGAGAAGAATGTGATAAAGGATTAATTAAATAAGGATTTTTGATTTATTTAATTAAAAGATATGATGTTAGATTAAACTAAATAAGGTTTTAATTTATTTAATTTAATAGATAGCCTTAAGAGATTTAATCAAATAAAATTAATTATTTAATTAAATAAGATAATTAGATCAAAATGGTTAATTTAATTATTGAGAAAAGGTGACTTAATTAGATAACTGATTTATTTAATTAAGAGAGAATATTGACGAATTGAATCAAATAAAGGTATTTGATTAAATGGTTAGACCAAAGGATGATTTTGGATGAAGCGATGTTAGTGGTTAGGATCAGATGCACAATGTCAGTTAGTACATTTTACATGTCTACAAGATGTATCAACTTTTATGAGCACTATGAATCATGGAAATAAAATTATCAGAACTGAATTTGACCATATTCCATATCTAGTTCAATTAACTATTATAGATGTATTATTTAATTAACATTGATTTTTTATCTTATTATGTAATATTTTTATTATTTATTAAATCAATATTTTTTTGTATAACTCAATGTAGAGCATGTTTATGTAGTTATTATAGATAAAAATAATGAATAATAAATAGATTATTATTTATGTCATTATGTTGAGGCAAAAATAATTGACAAACCTAATCATAGATGGAGAGGACATTTAATATCCTACAAGATTTTTGGTTTCTACTAGAACATGGTTTCGAAGGTACCCAATGAGAAAATTTGATGTGTTGTTGTTTAAAGACTTTTACACATATAGGACATTTTTTTATTATTATAACCTTTTTTTTGCGTCAAATGTCCAATTGATCAAATATGGGGGTATAATATTGAAAGGTGGAAAAAAAATTTGCTTCCCTTCTTAGGGTTTAGGACCAAAAAGGGCAATTTTCACTAACTTTCACTCAAGAACAAACCCTTGAGATTTCAATGCAAAAGAGATAGAAATATTGCAAGAGGGTTGTTCTAAGGGCTGAATATGATCTAATAAGGGGTTCACCACCAAGTTTAGACTTGGAAAAGATAATGAAATTTAAGATGCAACACTAAACCCTAATTGAATACAAACTAACACTAAATGACATATAAAAGTAAATTAAATGAAACAGAAAATTGAAGACAGGAAGGTGTGCACTTGGGAAACTGGAGATGGATGAATGGAGGTATGAATCACTAGAAAATATTCTTTTACTGTTGACTGGGACTCATTTACCAAGTTGGGTGAATCATTCCAAGTTTTGGAAAATTGTGAAAGAACATAAATCTAGCAAAAGGGTATCCAAACTTTCAAAGTCCTAAAAAATCAACTAGAACTGGGACTCATTTTCTAGAAGTGGAAAATTAGTCTAGTTGGGCTTTTCTGCAACTTCAAAAGTTGATCCTGCTCTTCTTTGTTTGCTTTGTCCTTCCCAATTGGTTTCTAGATCTGAATCCCCGAATTGCAACTTGTAGGTCTTCTCCAAGGTTCTCCAAGGCTTAATGGAAACTTTGACAACTTTGAATGATTTGCAACTTTTCTCCAATCTTGCTCCTTAGGAAATCTACAACCTAGACCTACAAATCACACACAAAGGAGAGGTAAAAATGTTGTGGGGTTAGTGGATAGGGGTTTTCCTTGGTCAAACCCTATTTTGGAAATTAATCCTTGAAATGAAATCAAATGAGAATGAAGAATGATGAATGAACAAATAACAATATTGCAACTCACCAAACCCTCGCAATAAGGTGTTGTAAATATGCTTGTAATGACTCCAATGGATGTAGATTGTGATTCTTGCTTGAATGATGTTGATCTTGAATGTAATACTTGCTTGAATCACACAATCCTACACCACAATTGTTAGCTCTAAAACAACATGATGCATGAAATCTTTGACATAATGAATGATGCTTGAAGAAAGCTCTAAAATGCTTGAAAATCTACACTTGAAGACACTTGAATGCTCTTGAATACTCTTGTGAACACTTGATTGCTTATTAAATTGCTAGATGAAAATATGAGAGAAATAACCTTGTATTTATACTCAATTATGCAAGAATTCCCGAAATTACAACACTACAAGCCGATATCAGATCTAGGAGAATAAAATCTTGCCAAAATTTTGAATTTATATTAATTTTGGGCCACACAGGACTCATTCACCCAATATGGCAAATGAGTCCCATCTAGCATAATGTATGGGACCAAAATTCAAAAGTTCTTAGAAAGGTGTAAAAATAGGTTCTAGACCCAAAAATCTAGGTGGGACCCATTCACCCAAGGTGGTGAATGAGTCCCAAATCACTAAATCTAGGCCACACAAGTTGAAAACACCTGCATTATGATTGGGTACTGATTGGTGTCAGGATTATCTTTGAAAAGATGCATTAAATGAGGCTTGTAGATGCAAAATAAGGCCAATTAAAGCATAAGAAATCCCAATTATTAATGGCAAGCCTAGAGGAGTGTGAAAGTGTGTTACAATACTTTACAACACTTCAAATAAGGCAAGATTAATGTTTATTTTAATTAAAAAAGGGGTTTATTATGTGTAATTAATTAAGGAAACCTTAGAAAAGTGTGAAAGTTTGTTACAACACTTTAGCAAGGTACAATTTAAATCTATTAGTTCACAAGGGCCCAAGACCTAATTTGAATTTTTCAAACACATTACAATACTAAATCAAGGCAACATTAAGCTCAATTTCACAAGGACGATCCAAACAAGTGTGAAAATGTCCCTAATAAAAATTTTCAACACTACATTTATCCCCCACTTTAGTGAGATGATGAACTTGCTTCAAACTCACACTAAAGTAGAAAACATGCATCAAGAGGGGTCCAAGTGTACCAATTCCATTAAGATGGGATGACAATGATCAAGAGGGGTGATCAAGATCCCATGAAAACCAACATAGGCACAAAAGAACACACGTGAGAATGATAAAGAGCAACAACAAAGCTCAAGCATACACTGTCAAACACAAAACAAAGGTAAAAATTAAAAAGATAAAAGAGAGTCAGATCAAGCTTCAATAATTTATCCATCGCAATGTGGATCAGATCTAGGATGTTTTTTTGAAAAATGCATACTCACTCTGAGGTGATGGAACCTTAGGTTTTCCAGTGAGTGAGAAGTCCAAAAGGGTGAGAAGCATACACTCATGCCCGGTATGCACTCACACACACACGCAAGTGGCTACGGGGAAAGTCATGCCTCGTTCGGGCTTCCTAGTCAACCATACCAAATTTATACCTCCTGATAAATTTAATAAGGCACCACATAAAAAGGTTTTTTTAGCTTCATGAGACAAGCAAAACTTTGTATGCTTGGAGATCATGAAAAAAAAGGATGGCTCCATAGGCATGCAAGCTGTATTATGCAAGGTGGCCATATAAATGAAAAATGCAGCAATGAGGGATGTTCAAAGGAGTCTTGATTAGTTCATGTGAGGTATTTAACTTAGGGAACATTATTTCTAATGTCTCCAAGAGAGGACCAATCAAAGAATGGAAGATTCACAACTTAGGGGATGCAGTGTGTCGCATCAAGCCACTAAGAGGAATGTAATATGTTGAGAGAGATCACGCTCTTGAAAGAAACCACACCCAATGTCATCCACAAAGCAAGAAACACATCGTATAAAGTAAAATGACTACACCATGAACCATGAAAAAGGAAAATGAAAAATAATAATGCCAATGTATGCCCCCACTTTAAAGAAATTGCTAAAGACCATGTTGTGAGTAATTACTTTAAAGTAGAAAATGATAAATGCAAACAAAGAAGACGTGAGAGCTAACTATGCCAAGTCATATGTTTCAAATTAAAGCTAGGTCATACAAAAGAAAAGAGAGGGGTTTCCCCCAAAATTAGAAACACCAAACACATAAGGGATCTATGGATTTGGGGTCAGTATGTTCTTGCTGCAATGCTTTTAAGAGAGCTCGTAACTATCATCATTCCTCAACTACACATAGAACTAGAAGAATGACACAAAGAGAGTGAAAAAAATAGAAAAACCTTTTGTGTCAACATGGAAGAAACATGAATGTCTGGATGCCTTGCATCATCCCCAAAAGGAAAACACAAGAAAAATGGAAAAGAGAAAATGGAAAGAAAATCTTTTGGGTCAACATGGAAGAGACATAAATGTCTCGACACCTTGTGTCATCCCCAAAAGGAAAGCACAAGAAAAATGCAAAAGAGAAAATGAAAAGAAAAGATTTTGGGTCAACATGGAAGAGACATAAATTTCTTGACACCTTGCATCATCCCCAAAAGGAAAAAAAAAGATAAATGAAAAAGAGATAAAAAGTGAAAAGATAAAATATTACGACATAGAGAAGAATGAAGGTACAAATAGAGGAGTGTCACAAAGATAGATAAAATCAAACAGAACGTCATAGGGGATCACATCAAGCATATGCAATCACACAATTTAAGGAAAGGAAAATAATGTAAAATACTAGTAAGGCACATGCGAGTCAACCTATGAGTAGGTAATCTGCCTCCTAGTCATGTTCATTGTATACCGAAGGTGGCCAACTAGCCAAAGGGACAAGAGCAAGTTCCAAACTAGGGGTAGCACCAGGTTCAACAATCTTCTTAAGAGAATTTCCATTTAAGCTCATGGAAGAGGAGAATAATGTATTCAATTCATTATGCACCTCTTCGTCAATTTTAGCAACCTCGTCATCATCATCGAAGTTAATCACAATAGGAGGTCGAATGATAATGTCCATGGAAGAGTTCAAATCTTGTTGTAGTTGTTGTATTGGATTGTTTTGTGTCAGAGTAGGGGTAGAGTCATCATCCATTGCTTCAATCAAGTTTGGATTTTGATTTTTGCTGTTTAATTCCCCATGTAACCTGGGAGCAAGGGCATGGCGTCTACGCTTACACTCTCTAGCAGCTTTGTTTCTTTTAGTTCTATTTTCAAGTTGTATTTGTGTAGGAGTGGGTTGATTGACCAAAGGTTTATTTTCTTCCCTAAGGGGAGGAACCATAGGTGGTTGTTCAACCACTTTCTCTTTGAGTTTGTAAACCTGTTTTATTCTAGGTGTGATGGGGTTGTTTTCAGTGTCTCTTGGTCATTTGTAGGAGGTAGGTGAATTTTTTTTCTTGGGTTGGTCTTGGTCATTTGGAATTTATTTAGGCTCAATCATAGTTTCGTCTAGGATAGTAGGCTCGGTGGTGGAAGGGGACATGTTTCAGAGGGATAGTTCTGCTATCTTCTTTGCCTTGAACTTTTGATAGGACAAGAAAAATAAGTCTTCTCATGGTTTTATAGGTTCCATGGGCTCGGTCCAAAAGAAATCTATCTAAGGAAAAGTTACCTTTAGAGGACAACGGGTTAAAGCCACTATGGTGGACCGTGAATAATTTATTGTCAAAGGGAAACTTTAAGCATTTATGCACAACCAAAGGGACAACTTTCATGGAGAAAAGCCATGGATGGCCTAGCTTCACACAAAATTGGTATGACTGCAGGATGATGGAGAATGAGACATCTAATATTTTCGGTCCTATTTGCAATTGTAAGGCGATCGATCCCATTGTAGGGCATGCAAAACCATTGTGTGTCTTGATCCATGCTTTTAGTTTACATATATATCTTGATAGAGATCATGCAAAAGTAAGAATTCCTCAGTGATCACATTCTCTCCATAGGTGGGATCTATTAGTATCCCATTAGTGGGCTTGTCATAGTTACAATCGGCTATGTAAAGAGGACCATCAGGTGCATGTTTAAGTATATCCTTAGAGGAGAAAGCAATGTCAAGAGGATTCTTAGTTTGTCCCTTACAAGGAATGACATCTATCACTCTTACCATGTCATCCAAGGGATCATTATCTATAGACTCATGTTGGATAGGATCATTGTTATCATCATCTGTGTCAACATACATCACATCATTCTTTGTAGTTTCACTGGCTTTGATAAATGAAATATTATGTTTTGGCATGGGGTTGGTAAAGATTTGCAAGTTTTGGTTAGGAGGGGAAACAAACTTATTTCCTTGATCACTAACACCTCCAACAGAAAGTTGACCAGAATCAATGAGGTCTTGCACAAGATGTTTAAGATGCTTGCAATGTTTCATGTCATGTCCATTTTTTCTATGATAATGATAGTAGAAGTTTGGTCTATAGCTTGTAGGTAATGGTTTACTAGGATCGGGTGTTTTGACGGGAGGTAAGGTAATCATCTTCTATTCTATGATTTGTGTCATTGTGCTATGAAGGGTGTCGAGTAAGTGAGTGAATTGTCTTTTCAGATCCACATAGCTAAAGGGTATCATGGATTTAATAGTGGCTACTTAGTTGTTGACATTATGAGTTGTTTGTTGAGGGGGATTGAATTGGAGGAAAACTTTGTTCTATTTTCTAAAGGGTTGGGAATTGTTTTGGTTTGCGCCCACTCATATTTTTTAGTTCAATTATAAGTGGACTTTGTATCTTGACTACTAACCAAATTTTGATAATTAGGGAGGGCAATACATAAGTGCATGAAGGAGGGAAATTTTATCATGGTAAGCTTGTCTTGTATCTTTCTTTACAAATTTTCTATAAACATCTTTTGAAGGGAGGATCGGGAACCTTGACATTGATTTGGGAATAAAGCGATTGGTAGTGTGCCATAAAGTTAGTTATCTTTTTTTCTTCTTTTTGCTTGCATCTCATCAAGTTGGCCAACATCATCTTAGGGGCCATATGCACTTGGAAATGATTAACAAATGCCTCAACAAGTCCATTGAATGAAATAATTGATTTGTTCGGTAATGAAGAGAACCATTCCAAGGCAATATCTTTCAAGGACCTAGGGAAAAGCTTAGCCAAGAGTTTATTGTCGAGGACAGAGTCACTACATAAGGCGGTATAAGCATTAACATGGTTAGAAGGATATCCCTTTCCTCCATATTTCTCAAATCTAGGCACCTCTAAACCTTGTGGCATCAGTGTTTGAAATATCTCTAAGGACAATGGATTGCTTTTGATATAATATGTAGGTAGGCCATTTTGATTTTGATTGATGGTGGAAATATTTTTTTGAAGGGATGAAACAGTTTGGAAGAGTTGATTAATGAGAGGGTCATTGCTTGTATTATTAGATGGAAGTGTCAAAGGTGAATGAGTGTATGTGTTCATAGGATAGGTGAATGGAATGCTTATAGGTAGTAAAGTGGTAGGAGATATAACATGTGATGCCACATAGTAACTAGGGATGCTAGTGGGAATAGCCAAGGAAGGAATCACATTACTAACTTGTTGCATTGTTGTTGTGACTTGAGGGTTGGTATAGGTAGGTATTGAGGCAATTGTTGTGAGAGAAGGAATTTAAGTTCCTCCTTGTCTTGTGACATTGATTATAGGTAAAGGACAACTAGTGGTTGAGGTGAGATGTTTCCCAAAGATTTGAACTATATTTTTCACAAGGTCAAGTCCATCTTCACTTTCAAGCATGCAGTGAATGTTGTCTATAGTAGGGATAGCAGTAGCTGAAATGTTGTCATTTTCCACTTGATGTTGTAAGTTTTCTAAGTCCTCATGAATTTGAATTATGTTTTCTTGTGGGACAATATCATTCCTTGTTTCGACTTGCATACTACTTGAAGGCAAAGAGTTGTAAGGGTGTTGTCCATACCTAGTGTACTAGTGTCAACACTAGGAGTGAAAGAGCTAGAAAACCCAAGATCCACAATGATTTTTCTATCGTGGGATGACATGAGTCTCAAACTTCGTCTCACTATAGTGTTAGCAATAGGACACCAAATACTCATGGAAGGCCTACTAAATGCAAGGTGAATGCAAATGCAATATAAGCTAAGAACAATGAAATGCTTAAAATAGAAATTTTGGAAACTAAAACAAAAAGGTAATAACAGAAAACATAAACTCATAAACTAAAGTTTGAATGCCATAAAATGTAATGCAGAATATGCAAAGGGACTTGTTTTCCCAAGGTGGTGAATGAGTCCTAGTGATGATTTTTTTAAAAAAAATCAGAATTTTTTGATTGAATTTTATGCTTTTTATGTTTTCTAATGTGTATCTAAGATGAAAATGTAGATTATGAATTATTTTTTAGTAAAATGAAATACAAAAATGCAAGCTAAATGATTTTTCACTAATGCAAAATTTGAAACCCTAGAATGCAAATTAACCAATGCAATTCATAATGCAATGTTAATGCAAGCTAAATCTAGGATGATAATGCACTCCAAATTATTAAATGAAATTTTCTAAATGCAGGTGCACCAAAATGAAAGGTGGAAATTTTTTTTTGCTTCCCTTCTTAGGGTTTAGGACCAAAAAGGGAAATTTTCACTAACTTTCACTCAAGAACAAACCCTTGAGATTTCAATGCAAAAGAGAAAGAAATATTGCAAGAGGGCTATTCTAAGGGTTGAATATGATCTAATAAGGGGTTCACCACCAAGTTTAGACTTGGAAAAGATAATGAAATGTAAGATTCAACACTAAACCCTAATTGAATGCAAACTAACACTAAATGACCTATAAAAGTAAATGAAATGAAAAGAAAAATTGAAGACAGGAAGGTCTACATCTGGGAAACTAGAGATGGATAAATGGAGGTTTGAATCATTGGAAACTCTAATTCTACTCCTGACTGGGACTCATTCACCAAGTTGGGTGAATCAGTCCAGTTTCTAGCAAGAACATAAATTTGGTAAAAGGGTATCCAAATCTACAAAGTCCTGAAAATTGACTGGAATTGGAACTCATTCGCCAGAAGTGGCAAATCAATCTAGTTGGGCTTTTCTGAAACTTCAAAAGTTGATCCTACTCTTCTTTGTCTAATTTTTCCTTCCCAATTGGTTTTCAAATCCAAATCCCCAAATTGCAACCTATAGGTCTTCTCCAAGGTTCTCCAAGGCTTAATGGAAACTTTGACAACTTTGAATGATTTGCAACTTTTCTCCAATCTTGCTCCTTAGGAAATTTACAACCTAGACCTACAAATCACACACAAAGGAGAGGGGAAAATTTTGTGGGGTTAGTGGATAGGGGTTTTCCTTGGTCAAACCCCATTTTGGAAATTAATCCTTGAAATGAAATCAAATGAGAATGGAGAATGATGAATGAACAAATAACAATGTTGCAACTCACCAAACCCTAGCAATAAGGTGCTACAAATATGCTTGTAATGGCTCCAATGGATGTAGATTTTGATTCTTGCTTGAATAATGTTGATCTTGAATGTAATAATTGCTTGAATCACACAATCCTACACCAAAATTATTAGCTCTAAAATAACATGATGCATGAAATCTTTGACATGATGATTGATGCTTGAAGAATGCTCTAAAATGCTTGAAAATTTACTCTTGAAGACACTTGAATGCTCTGAATACTCTTGTGAACACTTGATTGCTTATTAAATTGCTAGGTGAAAATATGAGAGAAAGAACCTTGTATTTATACTCAATTATGCAAGAATTCTCGAAATTACAACACTGCAAGCCGACATTAGATCTAGGAGAATAAAATCCTGCCAAAAATTTGAATTTATTTTAATTTTGGGCCACACGGGACTCATTCACCCAAGATGGAAAATGAGTCCCATCTAGCATAATGTATGGGACAAAAAATCAAAAGTACTTAGAAAGGTGTAAAAACAGGTTCATGACCTAAAAATCTAGGTGGGACCCATTCGTCCAAGGTGGAAAATGAGTCCTAGATCACTAAATCTGGGCCACATAAGCTAGAAACACCTAAATTATGATTGGGTATTGATTGGTGTCGGGATTATCCTCGAAAAGATGCATTAAATGAGGCTTGTAGATGCAAAATAAGGCCAATTAAAGCATAAGAAATCCCAATTATTAATGACAATCTTAGAGTGTGAAAGTGTGTTACAACACTTTACAAAACTTCAAATAAGGCAAGATTAATGTTTATTTTAATTATAAAAGGGGTTTATTATGTGTAATTAATTAATAAAACCTTAGAAAAGTGTGAAAGTGTGTTACAACACTTCACAAAACTTTAGCAAGGTACAATTTAAATCCATTAGTTCACAAGGGCCCAAGACCTAATGTGAATGTGTCAAACACATTACAACACTAAATCAAGGAAACATTAAGCTCAATTTCACAAGGAGGGACCAAACAAGTGTGAAAATGTCCCTGACGACATTTTTCAACACTACAACTATTAATTAGTAAGTTGTGAAAAGGTTGTGAGTCAAACCACAATATAATATTTAACACCATAAAGAGTAGAGTAGATTTGCATGGCTCATCAAACTAAATTGGTAGAATGACACATAAATTATATAGTTTTTCAATATATTATGAAGTTCTTAAGTTTTGTGATTCGAGTATATTTCTCTTTTATTTTATTTATTCATTTTAACTAAGGTTGTTAATGAAGGTTAGTGGTGCTAAATAAGCTTCCACCTTCTCATGGTTGATTGGTGTTGTAAACACCTAAATTTGGACACTTAATTTATCCAAATTTATCCCTTTTCATCTAAACATCATTTTATCCGCATTAATTAAGTAATATCACTATTATTTAATTAATACCTCTAAAGTTCTTCTAATCCCTAAGGTATCTAGTTAAATAATTAAATACCTTCCCCCTTTCATCAAATGAATTAAATAAATATGACATTTATTTAATTCTTGGGTGATCCCACAATAGTGATTTACAATTTTTGGCCAAACTGGACACTGAAATTATTATTTTTAACTAAATCTTCACATTATGGCACCTATAGCAGCTAAACCGTGAGGAATTTGAAGATGATGAAAACTAGAGTCTTGTCACATTTTTTCTGTAGATTCTAAAAATATTTTTTTCAAAATTTTTGGAATCAGATTGTACTTCTTTTTCCATCTCCCACGAAAATTGGTTTTCAAAAACAACATTTTTAAAAAGTGGCGCACACCGTATAACGCATAACTTTTTTCCATGAAGGATAAAATTCTAATTATTTCAAATTTAAATTTGTAACTCTGATATCTAGTGCTTCCACTTGGTTAGATAGTTTTTTATTGAATATTTTTTTTTAATAAAGTTTCGAAGTCAAACCAATTACAATTTAGACATAGCGCGACCGTATAACACATAACTTTTTTTGTATATATCGAAATTCAATTTATTTTTTGTTGGATCAAGGAATTCAATATCTGGTGCTCTCATATTTTTCAAAAAAAAATTGATAATCTACTATTTTTCCATATGTGCAAAACAGAGACCTTCATTTTCAATGAAAAACCTATGTTTAATAAAACTAAAAAAACAAGTACATAATAAAACCAAAACATATTAAATTTATATTCGTTGGATAGCTCGTTCTGAGGACTACCTGATTCCAGTTGGGTTTGTAAAGATTCCTCCATTTTCATCCTCAACCCGAGCTTCGAAGTGTAAAAAAATAGGTTTTTTTTGTGAACAAGGTCAAAAATTAGGGAAAAGGGGGGTTTGCTAGAACCAGGGGGTTCTAGCAACCAGGTTCATTCGAACCCCCCTCAATATGAATTTTCCTTTTATTTTTTAGGCAGGAAATGTGGGCCCAATAATTAAATAGGTTCGTTTGAACCCTAGTTCAGTCGAACCCCTCTTTGGTTCGGTCGAACTTATAGGTTCATCTAACCCCTAAAACCAAATTTTTTTCCATGGGGTCATTTTTTCTCAGTTTTCCTTCCTCCATCAAATTGTAAACCACTATTGTGGCTTCACCTTCCTCATATGTGACATCCTCCATCATTTTTATCTAATCGTAATCCATCTTCTAATCTCATCATTAGAGATGTGCACATGCCTAATCTTTGATTAGGATGTGTCACATCCTCCAACTTTTGCAAGTTGGCCTCTAATCTCTCTTAACCATCTAACCCTCTTCTAATCATAATTAATTTGTGGTTAGGATGTGCACACCCCTAATCATCATTAGGGTCACATCCTCCATAATCTCCCACTTGCCTCTAATATGTCATTAATTTATCTAATTAGGTACTTGCACAACCTTAATCACTTAATTAGGTCAACCTAATCTCCATATCATTTATTGAATGTGTCCTAAGTTAACCTTAGTAAAGGCTTTCTCATTTTGGAGAAGGCACCCCTTTCCCTATGTGAATTTTTAATTCATATTTAATCCCCCAATGCATTTCAAAGAATTTTAAATTCTTTCTCTCATTCCTATGTGGATATTTGAGGAATTTTTAATTCCTCACATGTCCTCTCACCCATGAGGAAAAGGACCTCCTTTATGAGGAGATCTTTTCCAAATCCCATTGGGTACTATGTAGTACCTCCATGTCATGTCCACGTCATCTTTCTCAAACCACTTCACATGCCACATGTCAAGATGTGAGGGCTTGTGAGTTCTCAACTCACCATAGCCCTACATCTTGGCCTTGTTGGTTTAATCTCAACCGTCCATTTCTCTAGAGAATTCAAAATTATCTATAACTACCCCCTCTTTTCTCTCATTTTAGGGGAGATCATTGTGCTAGCCAAACTCTTGCAAATTTTCCATTTGAGCCATACTTAGTCAAATTTCTCATTTTCTTGCACTCACCATAGCATTTGCATCCATTGTTATCCAACTTCAACCATCTTGCATCCTCATTATCCGCCATCAAAAGAGCATACAACATCAAAGATCGAAGGGCCAACCAAAGGACAGTTTGACAAGGTGAAATCTTTCATTTTTCTTTGTTAAATCAAGCGATTGTTGAATCTTGAGGTGTAGGGTGTTTATATTTGTTTTTTGCACTCTTTTGTTTGTTGCTTGTTTTCTAACGTATATTTTCACCCATTCACAAGTGTCATTAGTATATCAATTTATATTCTTGAAGCAAAGAGAATATTCAATAATGAGTTTAGTGAAGTGAGGAAGAGAGGGGAAGAAGGACGTGGGAGAAAGATAAATAAATAGAGGAAGTGAGGGGTAGAGAAATAGAGTTAATTTTCAAAATTAGTTATTTATCTATAGGGTTCAATATTAAGGTTCATCAATGTTTAGGGTTTTAAGGTTTATGTTTCACATGTTGAAGGTTTGCACTTTGATGTCTACTATTTATGATTCATAGTTAGGGAGGGAGAGGGAAAAGGAGGTAGGGAGAGGAAGTGGGAAAGAGTTAAAAAAAATCTAGGCTTGAACGATAAACTTTAAGCTCCAAAATCAAGAAATATTATAGCACAAATTAGCTACAAAAAAATAGAGAAAAGAACAAAACAACAAAATAATAAATCACATTAACACAATTATTTACATGATAAAAACCTAGCAATTTGCTAGGGAAACATCCATGGGGCAAAGTATCAATATTTTTATTGCTCATTTAAGTGAAAAGTACAACCTTCATATAAATGGTGTTACTATCATATTTTTTTAGGGCTACCAAAATATATATAACCACTACCATTACACCTAAAAATATAATTATGAAGCACCTAAATTTTCTCTTTAGAAAAGTAAACAAGTCCAAATTTTAACACCTTTTTATATTGTTGTCATAATTCTAACAAAGAGGAAGAAAGATTTAGTAAGAGAGATCGAGAGAGAAAAGAGAGAGAACCAACACATTGGAGTGGCTATGTTACTATTAATAGAGATATATGTTTGGTGCCCAAGCATCCCAATCCTTTTGAGTGACATTGGACCAACAAAGTATTCAAAATCCCTAAGACCAAAAAAGTGCCAAAATTTGGCATGATTATTCTCTCGAATCGTGGCACTTAGGAATGCCTTATTTGAACATGTAAATGGATGTCAAATCTTCTTATGTACAAATAGCTATCTCAATTTTTTTCAACTTAAAGTTATTTGATTATATTGGCAATAAATGCAATGTTGTAAAATGTTATAATTATAATTAGTGAAAGGAGGTTAGGAGTGACAGTTTATATTATGCACCACCTAGAATTAGATTGACGATTCCAACACTTTGGGATACTATTATTGAATGTTTAATTTCACTACCCAAGCATCATAATCCTTTTGGGCTATAATGGAGCTGCAAGGTCTCTTAAAATCCCTAAGACCAAAAAAGTTTTAAACTTTGGCACATTTTTTTCTCAAGTCATGGCACCTAGGAATGACTTGCCTAAACCTACAATTGAATGTTGGGTCCACGTACAAATAACTATCTCTATTTTTTTCAACTTGAATTTATTTTCCCATAGTGGTGTTGAACGCAATGTTATAAAATGCTTTAATTTTATTTTGTGAAAGGGTGCTAGGAGTGATTATTATAAAATGGGACTTACTAACATGTATCTAAATAAACTACAAATGCTTGGTAGATGTGATTTTGGCAACAAATGGGATGAAAATTGTGTACCTCCAAATTTACATGGTACTACATGTCAATTCTAAACACAAACAAAATATTCCAACAAGATGACCACACCCCCTTAAAGTTAAATGCCCCAAATTTTACATTGTCACCAAAACAAAAGCTTGCACTTACCACTAATAAAAACCACTATAATGATCATTCTTTAAAGCAATTACATAATTACAAACCACTATAACGATCATTCAAGGATTGTAGGAACTAAAAGATCCTACTTGACCACTTGCATTTAGAAATTTACTTCAAGATACAATACCAAAAAAATCAAACCCACTCCTTACTCTCACTCCTATAGAAAATGTTGTGTTAACATAAATGCCTCAACTATATGTTCATTCCTATGAATTTTGATAAAATAAATGCATATGCTACAAGGAAAGTCACTAACAACATTTCAAGAAGATGTGAAACACATTCATCCTCACTGATGAGATGATTTTCATAGGAACAAAGCTACTACTAAAGAGAAAATAGACTATGTGAAGCATTTACATCTAGAACAATAACTCTACTTTGGTGGCATATCAATAATTATTATACGTGACCTTGCCCAACTAACACCTATTATGGAAAAATCTATCTATGTATCACACTCAAATTCCAAAATGTTATGAAAATAATTTACTATTATTTTTACATTACAAACAATGTTTTGTCAATAAGGTGTGTCACTCCAACTCAAACACACTTTCGTGAAACATTGAATAACATATAATTCAAATCTAATGTAACATGATTCAAAAAAAAAAAATGAACCACAAAAAAGGTTACCATAAGAAATTGAACAAGGAGAATTTGACAACTCAATCCAACTTTTTGCTACAAATGATCAAGTGATACTACACAACAAAAAATATTCCAACTATTAAACATTCTAGTTGCATTGCAATAAATACATAAATAAAATCAAGCACTCATATTGGTGACAACCAAATTATGCATATGAACTCCTACTATGTAAAGGCCAATTAATCATGCTAATAAAAAAACTTATGAAATCAAGTAGGCCTTGTAAAAGGATCTCTTGGAGAGGTTGTAGATATTGTTCATAAATATATCTCTAGACCACCAAATTTACCTTCATATGTCATAGTATGAATTGATAACTACAATGGTAAACCATCGAACCAAACTAACCCAAAAACTATACCTATAATGCCTTTATCATTAGGTAACCATACACAAATACCACTATCCATGGCATGGGAGGCTTTAGGAAAATTCACTTCCAACAATTCACCGTTGGAAAATTCATCACTAACAATTCACCGTAGGAAAATTCATCGCCATGATAAATTCACCTTAAGGAAAATTCACCACCAGCAATTCATCACTGTGGAAAAATCATCGCATTAAAAGTTTGCGATTAATTTTCCATGGTGGTGAATTACTGGTGGTGAATTTTCCTTGAGGTGAATTTGTCATGGAGGTGAATTTTCCCATGGTGAATTGTTAGCGGTGAATTTTCTGACGATGAATTGTTGGCGGTGAATTTTCCTATACCGGCATGGGAAATTATTATACATAAATCTCAAGGCCTAACACTAAATAATTCTACAATTGATATTGGTAAAACAAAAATACTTGCCTTAACATTAATGGCTATACCTAGAGTTAAATCAATAAATGATCTTCATGTTGAATCTATATTCTCCTTCAATTGCCAGTCTAAAATGCAAAATAATCCATTCAGAGTTATTCGACAAAGAAAAAAAGTTCACTTACAATTACTCTCATTATAAGAAATTGAGATATGCAAATTACAATCCAACCTCTTCCAAGTATTCTTACAATTTATTCGTCTCATTTTTCTCTTCCTAGTATAAGACTTACAAAACATCCATTCTCAACTAGCTCATGAAACCCTTGTGATTTATAGCTAGGTACTTTCCAATAGTAACTCAAAACAGAAAGAGATTGGTCCTCCTTATCCAAACTATATTTTCTTTACTTTATTCAAATTACTTAACACACACCACCTTCTTATTGTTTACACTATGTAGCTTTGCAATAAAATTAACTATTTATTTATGATTTTACAGTTGAGTAACATTTCGTTTCAATGCATAGGAAAAAAAATTAAACAAGCAAAGTGTGCTAAACTCATCTACCAAAAGGTCAAGCCCAACTAAAAGTAATAAAGATAAATGGTGGTCAAACTCAAACATAATAGAAGGTCCAACATTTATATATTTGATCATCACAAAATATTATTGTAATGCCAACACACCTAATTTTAGATTTAAAAAATATATATTAAATAGTATGCCTTCTAGTATATCCCTCAGTTTATAACATTTGTACATTGTATTTCATTCATCTCTCTTTTGTTTTTGGCTTAGTTAGACATTACATTCTCTAAATTCTGAAGTAGTTTTTTATTTCTAGTTTTACTTAGTTGAATAATAATAAAATACATTACATTTAAAACTAGTTAATCTTAATGTAGAAGCAAAGAAAAATCATTTAACTAATACACCTTAGTCAAAATTGATTATTTTCTTCTTTTGCAATTTTATTATCAACATTAACATTGATGTCTAATGAGGTGAGTTCTACATTCCTTTGGCATTACCTTGTCTCATTTATTTTGCACTCTACTTAAACATTATTGAATTTAAGGATCAAATGGTCAAAAGCAATTTTACACCTCATTTATATAAAAAAAAAAATAACAAATATATATTGAACTTTATTTATTAACTAAGATTGATCTTTGACTATTAAATTATATTGTATTTAAGATTAACCTTGATTTTGTAATGACAAATCTATAACATCTCTGGTATATGCCTTGTGCCAATAGTAGTTGTCTTCAATACATCCCAAATATTCACAAAGCAACATTATTACTTGTCACACTCATTAAACACTGTTGAAACAAATATAATTATTATATGAAGATCAATTATTTCATCTTCCACAACTAATCTCTTTGTTTTTTATAACTTTATTAAGAAAATCTATCTGTCTTTTTAAAAAAACAAAAAATCCTACATAGATTACCAGATTTCAGACTTTTTCTCTTTTTATTTATAACTTAGTTTGTATGATCTAATTTGATAAATTTGGTTGAACGTAGTTTTGCTATGTGTCAAAACATCAAATCCAATATCTTATTCAATGGTGTTATACTCAATCTAAAATCAGCCATACAGACAGTATCTAAATGTGATCTAATGATAACTCACTTTTTTAGCAGGTAAATTTGCCCATCCGTGACATACAAAACTAAATGAAAACTGAAAGCACCATATCAACAATGCAGATTATTATAGGTGGCAATCATTTTCTTGATTAAATCTATCATTAATAGTCATCAAATTGTGTACCAAACTTTTCACATTGTTCATGTTGTGCAATTGACAGCTATCATATTCCGGAGAAAATCTTCCATTCATTGAATTTTGAAAGAGAAATGAGGTTAAACCGCATGTAGTTGGTGCTCGACAACGCACCAAATAAGCAATTAATTAATGTGCATCAAAATCTGTCAAAAACTTTAATAGACTACATCAACAATTAAGGTGAATGGTGGTCAAACACAAATAAAACTGAAGGTCCAAGAAAATAATCCACTCCTTGCTCCAACTCCTATAGCAAATGTTGCATTAACATAAATGCCTCAACTATACATTCATCCCTATGAATTTTGGTAAAATAAATGCATATGTTATTGATGGGAATAAAAATTACAAACAGATCATACAATAATATTTCATCCAATAAGGGTTCACCTCTCTCTTCGGTTTAAGAGGTGGGCTTGTTAGGGGCAGTAGCATTCCACCCACAGGGGTCTAGTCTCGTCTCAGCTCGTCTTTTTGGACGCTAGACTAGGTCACGGAAATACCTTGTGTAAAAATAATAATAATAATAAATAAATCACCCAATAACTTGTCACTTTCTCATTCATGTAAATGTATATTTTTACAAGTAAATATCAAAATGAATTACATAATTTCCACCACCCATACTTAACTTCAACAAAAAAGTGATTACAACAGTATTTATTATCCTACACCTGCAAAGAAAGTCACTAACAACATTTCATGATGATGTGAAACACTTTCATCACCATCGATGAGATTACCATATTTAAGGTTTTTCTCTTTTCATTTATAACTTAGTTTGTGTGATCTAATTTAATAAATTTGGATGAACGCAGTTCTCCTTAAAGTTCATGGGTGTCAAAACATCAAATCCATGCAAAGTGTGCTAAATTTGTCTATCAAAAGGTCAAGCCCAACTTGTGCAAATTTCAATCCAACCTCTTCCAAGTACTCTTACAATTTATTCTTCTCATTTTTCTCTTCCAAGTATAAGACTTACAAAAAATTCATTCTCAAGTAGCTCATTGAAACCCTTGTTATTTATAGGTGGATACTTGCCAATAGTAACTCAATACAAAAAGAGATTGGTCCTCCTTATCCAAACTATATTTTCTTTACTTTATTCAAATTACAAGTAATACGTGCACCACCTTCCTATTGTTTACACCATATAGCTTTGCAATAAAAGTAACTATATATTTATGATTTTACAATTGAGTAACATTATATTTCAATGAATAGGAAAAAAATTAAACAAGCAAAGTGTGCTAAACTTGTCTATTAAAAGGTCTAGCCCAACTAAAAGTATTAAATGTAAATGGTGGTCAAACACAAACAAAATAGAAGGCCCAACAAAACATTCTATCAAAAGATTATAAACAAATGTATAATGCAAAATATAATGTACAACAAATGCATCTATTTGTATTATTATTTCTATATTTTATCATATCACGATTTTAGGAAAACAATTAAACAAGCAAAATGTGCTAAACTTGTCTATCAAAAGGTCAAGCCCAACTAAAAGTACTAAATGTAAATGGTGGTCAAACTCAAACAAAATAGAAGGCCCAACAAAGCATTCTATCAAAAGCTTATAAACAAATGTATAATGCAAAATATAATGTACAACAAATGCATCTATTTGTATTATTATTTGTATATTTGATCATATCACAATTTTTCTTTTTTTTAGACTATAGGAGATCATCACAAATTAAACTACAGTGTGTTTGGTAAACTTTTTTCACATGACTAGTGATGTTGGTGTGACATGGCCTCCAGTACCACGAGGACAGGGGGACTAGACCTCATGACCTTTTGTTTGCAACAAGATGCTTTAACTAATCAAGCTAGGCCCCCTAACCCAACCATCACAAAATATTATTGTAATGCCAACACACCTAATTTTAGATTTTTTTTTTATGTATATTAAACAGTATGCCGTCTAATACATCCCTCCATTTATAAAAAAAATTGTAAATTGTATTTCATTCATCTCTCTTTTGTTTTTGGCTTAGTTAGAATTTGCATTCTCTAAGTTCTCAAGTAGTTTTAGATTTCTAATTTTACTTAATTGAATAATAATAAAATACATTTCATTTAAAACTAGTTAATCTTAATGTAGAAGCAAAGAAAAATCGTTTAACTAATATACCTTAGCCAAAATTGTTTTTTTTTCCTCTTTTACAATTTTATTATCAACAATAACATTGATGTCTAATGAGATAAGTTCTACATTCCTTTCGCATCACTTTGTCTCATTTATTGTGCACTCTACTTAAACATCATTGAATTTAAAGATCAAATAGTCAAAAACAATTTTACACCTTACATAAAAAAAATAACAAATATATATTCTTTATTCATTAACTAAGATTGATCTTTGACTATTAAATTATATTATATTTAAGATTAACCTTTATTTTGTAACGACAAATCTATAACATCCCTTATATATGACTTGTGTCAATAGTAGTTGTCTTCAATACATCCCAAATATTCACAAGACAACACTATTACTTGTCACACTCATTAGTGACTGTTAAAGACAGATATAATTGTATGAAGATCAATTGTTTCATCTTCCACAACTAATCTTTTTATTTCCTATTTCTTTATTAAGAAAATCTCTATCCCTTAGAAAGGAAAAAATGATTGGCTTACTCTCCTCTAAAATATGATGTATAGATTACCATATTTTTCCCTTTTCATTTGTAGATTAGATTGTGTGATCCAATTTGATAAATTTGGATGAGCGTGACTTTACCTATACATGGTATGCTTGAAGTTTATTGGTGTAAAACATCATATCCAATATCTTATTCAGTGGTGTTATACTCAATCTAAACTCAGCCTTGGTGTAAACATATAGAGACATTATCTAAATGTGATCCGGTGATAAATCACTTTTTAAGCAGGTAAACTTGCCCATCCATGACATACAAAATTAAATGAAAACTAAAAGCGCCATATCAACTTTGAGGCATTAGATTATTATTATAGGTAGCAATCGTTTTCTTGATTAAATCTAGCATTAATAGTCATCAAATTGTGTACCAAACTTTTCATATTGTTCATGCGATGCAATTGACAGGTATCATATTCATATTCAGTAGAATATCTTTCATTCACTGAATTTTGAAAGAGAAATGAGGATAAACTGCATGTAGTTTGTGCTAGTCAACGCACCAAATAAGCAATTAATTAATGTGCATCAAAATCTGTCAAAAACTTTAATGGACTACATCAACCATTAATGTGAATGGTGGTCAAACATAAATAAAACTGAAGGTCCAAGAAACTGATCCATATATAAAACAAATACATTGTATATCAAATTAGTGTATTTGTATTGTTAATTTGTACATTTGATTATCACAAAAAAAATCATGTTTATGTCAACATATCTATTCAATTTGTACATGAAATTTCATGTGTTCTATTATATCTTTTCATTTATATTCATTTTACTATAAATATGTTTAGATATCGGCATAATTATTGCACCTTCTTATAATGCAAGTGTTAGTTATTGATAGCTTGATAAATCTAGAATATATTTTATTATCAACATTAATATTGACGTCAACTTACTTGGTTTGGTATTTGAGTTCGACTCTTCATCTACCTGTGGTGTGTGGATGAGGGTCCATTGCACAATCCGTTAAAAATAAAATAACATTGATGTCTAATAAGATGAGTGCTAAATTCCTTAGGTATCATTTTGTCACTGCTATTTTGCACTCTACTAAATATCATGATGTTCAATGATCAAATGGTAAATAGCAATTTTACATCTTCATATCAAAAAGTGATAAATATTTTTTATTTTTTTACTAACCAAAATTTGTCTTTAATTGTTAAACTAGATTTTGTTTAAGATTAGTCTTTATTTTGTAATGACAAATCATCTATAACATCTCGTGTATATGACTTGTATCAATAGCAATTGTCTCCAATGTATCCCAAGTAATTACAAGAGAACATTATTACTTGTCACACTCATTAGCGACTATTGGGACATAAATAATTGTATAAAGATCAATTGTTTTCATCTTCCATAACTATTCTTTTTGTTTTGTAAAACTTGATTAAGAATACATGTGTTTCTCTCAAAAATGAAAAGGGAATTGCTTACTCCTCTAAAATTGTTGTATAGATTACCATCCTAATAATGGACCACAAAGTATGATATGAAATATTGATACAAGAAATCACACACAACTGAATTAAAAAACAACAAGAAGTATTATGGATTGTGGAAATCTTATATCATTAATAGATTACCATATTTAAGATTTTTCCCTTTTCATTTGTAGGTTTAATTTGTGTGAATTAATTTGATAAAAGAGTTTTACAAATACATGGTATGCTTGAAGTTTGTGGTGTAAGAACATCAAATCCAATATGTTTTTCAGTGGTGGTATGCTCAATCAAACTCAAGTTTGGTGTAAACATCTACAAAATGTATCTAAATGTGATTTAATGATAATCACTTTTGTAGTAGGTCCTTTTAGTTCTATGTTCTAGGTTGGTGAGATTTTGTATCTAGGGGGTGGCATGTTACTAGTGCCTTAATGACCGAAACTCTGATGTAATAAAAATTTTATGACATCAATAGAATCATTTGTTTATGAAGCAAAAAAAAAAAAAAAGATAATCACTTTTGTAGTAGGTAAAATTCCTCATCCATGACATACAAAACTATCACTTTGTCTCTTTTATGTTGCACTCTACTTAAATATCATCTTGTACAATGATCAAATAGTTAATAACAATTTTACATCTCATCCATATCAAAAAGTGGTAGTCATTTTTTATTTTTCTATTGACCAAAATTGATCTTTAATTGTTAAACTAGATTTGATTTAAGATTAACCTTTATTTTGTAGCGACAAATCATTTATAGCATCCCAATAGTAATTATCTCCAATATATCCAAGTATTCACAAGACAACATTATTACGAACATAAATAATTGTATAAAGATCAATCATTTCATTTTGCACAACTTTTTTTTTGTTTTCTAAAACTTGATTAGGCCTAATGTGCATCTCCCAAAGAAATAGGAATTGTTTACTCTCCTCGAAAATATGATGTATAGATTAATTTGTATGATTTAATTTGATAAAATAACTTGAAATATATGCTCTCAAAACATAAATCTAATATGTTGTTTAGTTTGTGTGACTTAATTTGATAAAATAACTTGAATTTTATGCTCTCAAAACATAAATCTAATATGTTATTCAGTGGTGGTATGCTCAATCCAAATTCAGGTTTAATGTAAATATCTATAAAATGAGATCTAAATGCGATTTAATGAATCACTTCTGTAGTAGGTAAATTTGCCCATCCATGACATACAAAACTAAATGAAAAACTGAATGCACCATACCGACAAAGCAAATTTACACCACCTACAGTTTTCTAATGGCTAGAAGTCATTATCCTGATGTAATCTAGTACTAATAGTCATCAAATACCGTTAAACAATCATCAAATTGTGTACCAAACTTTTCATATTTCCATGCGGTGCAATTAACAGGTATCATATTATGTAGAAAGCCTTTCATTTTCTTGATGCGGTGCAATTAACATTCACTGAATTTCGATAGAGAAATGAGGTTTAACCGCATGTACTCTGTGCTCTGCAACTTTATACAACCGGAAGCAACGCACTAAATAAGCAATTAATGCTCTGTCAAAAACTTTAATGGACTACATCTACAATTCTGTCCAAGAATACCATTTTGCATAAATTGGCTAGATCACATGGAATTCACTGTATGTAACCAATACCCAATCATCCATAAAATGTCAAATCACATGGAATCATTAGATGTAAACAGTACCCGATTAAATCATAAATATAATTCTCAGTACCCAATTAATCATAAATAAAATTCTCGCATGCACGATGCAAACCGAGTCAATGCGCATTGAAATCAGTTAAAGATATGTCGTAGTCACTTCCAATTGGAAATATTCCCATTCAATTAGTATTTCCCGTATATGGAAGGGTTTAGTGTAAAAACGCCTTGAACAGAAAAAAGCAGATAGGTGGCTTCAATTGCATGGATTAGCAGAGTCTGTCCTGAATTAAATTAACCGTTCAATTCTTTTCAGTTATATACATTTTTTATTTTTCTGCTAATCTGCTCATCTTACATTTCTATTAATGGTAAATTTAGATTCATATATGAAGGTGATTTCTGTGTGACCTTCAAATAAAGGCACCTTCATTCGAAGAGAAACTTTCAAACAAAGGTGTTTTCCAAATTTCTTGCCATGTCCCATGCAAAATTTAGATTCATCTGTGAAGCGCGCAAGGCCCATCATATGGAATGTAAAAGTACTTTCATGTAAGAAAAGGCCTTAAACAGAAAAATGCAGATAAGCTGTGGCTTCAAATGCATGGGTTAGCAGAGCCTGTCCTAAACAAAATAAAAAGTTCAATTCTTTTCTGCTAATCTGCTCCTCTTAGATTTCTATTAAGGAAACATCAATTAATGGTAATTTATATTTCATATATGAAGGTTATTTCTGTGTGACATTCAAATGAAGGCACCTTCATTTGAAGAGAAACTTTAGAATGGTGGTGTTTTCCAAATTTCTTATCATGTCCCCTGCAAAATTTAGATTCATCTGCAAAGGGTATAAGAACCATATGGAGTGCAAAAGTAACAGATGCAAGTATATTTATCTTAGAACATGTGGGAATTAATTCTCTGATATCATACAACATTTGGGTGAGACAGGATTACATTACAGAAAACAAGTCAGTCTTTTAACATAGACGATTACATATATATTACACAATTCAAGAACTTCTGTATTTGCCCTTCAAAACTGAGATATGTATAAGAACGTGAATATCCAAAATGCATGTTAAGGGGGGGCATTAAGTTACAAGATGCAATCCATGATGAATACATTTGATGAACTTAATCCAAGAAACACAATAATATTTATATAAAACTTAATTCTTATTATTTTACACTTATATATATAACATTGTAAGTGGCAAAACCACATGGAACGCTTGAGTCTAATGTGAAGATGGTGCCCTGATCAATTACAAACTTCTCAACTCTGAATATAACGAGCAGTCCTCTCTAGCATATAGAGGTTTCTGATACATATTGACAAATCTTAAATAATTATTATGCTAAGTGAAATGTGCACACATCTGCATACAACTCTGAATTGCAGATGGTGAACATGAACACAAAAATATGAAATATTTCTAATGCCTTTTCAAATGATAAAGTAGGTACGAATCCTAATTGTTGCAAATTTGTAACAATCTAGCTAGCTTAGGCTGTCATCATAGCAATCTTAGGGGTACTATATAGAATTGCAGGACTATTGGTGCCATAGTTGCCCACCTTCTCAAGTAGAGAGAATCCGTGGTTCAACGAACACTTTGAGGCCATGTTTCATGAACAGAGTAAGTGACATCTTCTGCTGCACCGGATGGTCAGGAACCAGCGAAATGCGGTGACGTAGGAGAATTCCACCAACAATAGATTTCATCTGCAAATAGGCCAGGTCTTTTCCCAAACAAATTCTAGGTCCCCCATTAAATGAGACGAACTTGTAAGCATCCTCAGGGAGTTCAAACTTGCCATTTTGAATCCACCTCTCTGGCTTGAACTCATAGCAGTCAGGTCCCCAGAGAGATTCCAGCCTGCCTACTGAATAAATTGAATATGTTATGGTGGAACCCCCAGGAACAAACGTGCCGTCAGGCAGGGTGTCATCCTTTAGTACATATTTGGAATCCTGTGGAACAGAGGGGTAGAGCCTCAGGGTCTCAGAAAGTGCAGCTTTCAGGTACACCAACTGATCCACCTCTTCAAACACCAGGGGCTCCTCGATCCACTTTGAAGTATCAGTACCCCTGCTCTTGGTCAAAACCTCGGAGATTTCTGCAATAACCTTGTCTTCAACACGGGGATTCTGCATGATCAACCAGAAAAACCAGCTCAAGGCCACAGATGATGTATCCCTGCCAGCAAGTATGAAATTCAAGGCAACATTTCGCAAAAATGAATCTGAGAAGGCTTTTCCATCCCCATCTTTCTTCCTTATAAACCTTGACAACAAGTCATCATGTGGTTGTTGTTGATCTCCTTCCTTCAATCCTTGGGACTTAGCAGACAATTCCTTTTTCCTCGTTGCAATGATGTCAGACAGGTATTTCTCAACCAGTGCGACACTTTTCCTAAGATCAACCTCCATGCCCAGACCCAACATTTTGTTAAGCTTCCATAGTACTTCTGGAAATATAAATCTCTGCAAAGTGGCCTCAGTTGCATTGTCAAAAGCATTGGCAAAGGGGTTCACAGGAAGTCCTAGGGCCAGGGTCTCTGGGTCCTTGCCAAATGCTAGACCACAGATATTATCAAATGTAAGCCTTAACAAAAGGTCTTGCAAATCAACAGGTTTATGGAGCTTATGGGCATCTGCCAAAATAGGCCACAGCCTACCCCTGATTGATCTGTTGACCCACCTGGCCATGGCGTTCCTTAGAGTTCTTGTCGTAAACTCTAATGCTGCAGTCTTCCTCTGCACCAACCATGTCTCTCCATCGCTGTTGAATATGCCATCTCCCAAGAGGTCATGAAATGCTGCCTGCCACTGTGGGCCTTTGGGATAGTTATCAAACCTGGTCTTAAGAATATGCTCCAGATTTTTTGAATTGCATGTTACAGTAACAAGCCCCTGTCTCCTTGCAAGAAAGGGGATTGCACAGATACAGGTCTGATACGTTCCTCCCACTTCTCTGAGGTTATCTGAAATCCAGTCATGCATCCTCAAACGATTTTGCAACAGTCCTGGCAGGCTTCCCACCACGGGCCACACCTTGGGTCCTCTCAAACGACCTACTATTGTTTTGAACCATACCATATATGCCACCAGAACAGCAACCACCAATACTATAGTCGAAAACTCCATGGCTATTTTCTCCAATCTTCTTATCTGGCCTACCCTCTATATATAAACAGCCAGGCCTCTCTCTATACTCTCAAAATGAAAAAACCAACACGCAGAAAATTGCTTCAAGGCACTTTAGAGCATTACCAGGTACTGGTTATATACCAATGTTTCTATGGTTGTCGTGAAACTTCATGGAGCATTTGCTACAGGATTCTCTCAGAGTATGTGATTAAAATATTCTTCTTGGTCTTTATGGAATCAGGGGCCTTCTCTTCAACCAACTATAATCTCAACTCAGTATATTCTGATAGTCTGCCTCGGTCTTCTTCAACCAGAGATCCCTGTTTCTTTGTGTGATGTTTCTGCAAATGGACGTCCAGGTTAACATTAAATTTTGATACGACACAAAATGATGATCAACCAAGTATTGCAAATTAGCAAAAAGGTTACTCTGACCCATCTAATGATGGCATAGTAAAAAGTATTGAAAATAATTGAACACGCCTATACAGACATAGACCCCCTTCACATTACAACCGTATTCTTGTAACAATCTTAATTACAAAAGCATGAAGATTAACCATTCGGTGCCCTGTACTCTGACCCATCTAAAAAGTGTTGATAATAATAGCTAGGTAAGCATTAGCATAAAAAAAGAGTATTAATAATAATTTAACACGCCTAGACAAACATAGACAAGACCCCCTTCACATAACAACCGCATTCTTATAACCATCTCATTACCAAAGCATTAAGATTTAACCATTCGGTGGCCTGCTTTCTCCAACTATCTCCCAAATTACTAATATGATAGCTTCTTATACACATCATCCAATAACAAACCCATCTACTGCGTACCAGTTATGAAGGCAATTGCTGCAAATTAAAACACAAGACCAAAGATCTGTTCACCAACTCTCTATAAACTTAAATAAACTTAACACGCTACTACCATGACTCCATATTAGATACATCAAACCTATCTTCTTTAACTTGTTATGGAAAGCATGCATTGCTGTAAAAAATCAGAGGTGTTCAAGAAACTGTTCACCTACTTTTCCTACACACA
Organism: Sequoia sempervirens; assembly: GCA_007258455.2. NCBI lineage: Eukaryota > Viridiplantae > Streptophyta > Pinopsida > Cupressales > Cupressaceae > Sequoia > Sequoia sempervirens. Next base: position 93,076 of record VDFB02092004.1, on the reverse strand, counting down.
ACTATGACTATGGCTGCATACACATCATATAATGAATCTCTCGGAGGCTGAAAACAAGTTAAAATTTGCAATCTAGTTACGAAAACTTATGGTCTCACTTTCTTGTCTTTCGCTTCACGCCTATGCTTTGCCAGCTGAGACTTATACACCAGTTTTGGGAGATCCTTCTTCGAACACCATTAAATGCCTGCAACTGCATGTGGCAACATTAATCAATGTCAGCCTGGAAACTCACAATGCATGGAGATCAACGAAACCTTATCATGACAGCACATAACAACACAGTGCATGAAAAAATTAAGTAACTTAAATGACTGCCATCTTCATTTATGAAATCTGTTAATCGGTACACTAAACGAACAACAATTAGAACAAACACCACATAGATTAATCATATAATCTGTATTAAGATCAATAATCCACACATTAAACACCTTAAACCCACTACAAGAACAGAAGTCCCAGAAGTAGAAGTTCTACTTTAAGAGACCTGAATAATTGTGGCCATATGCTGCCTGCACCTTGAAAATCATTAACACCCACAAGCTAACATCTTATGAATGATATTCAAGGCTTCAAACACCCCCCACCTGCTTGGAACCCTTTATACGAGTGACAAAACAAGTTCAACAACCTGACGTATAAACTGCTGCGACCAGGACACCATAAGCACACATATATGGCATGCTTACAATGTTAGGACTCTGTGTAAACAGTTATACTCTGGCCTAAAATTTGTAGAGGACTGAAATACAGCTAAACATTACCTTAACTTCTAAAATTAAACACCCACAAACTCAATGCTTCTGGAATGAGACTTCGGAGGCTTAAAGGATATAAACATTTGCTTGCTTTCTGCTATGCCTTAAAAACTAAATGCAAATGCATGGCCTGCTCAAAACTAATCTATTATTAGGATAGCATATACACATTATTGGACCATAAACAGGATGAGGTTCAGTTAAATTTGGCTAAATATTGTCTTTAACTTCAAAATCCAAACCACCACAGGCTCAAATCCCATGGAAAGTAATTCTAAGACAACTTACTAGTCCACCAGCCAAATGCATAAGCGTCAGATAACTAAAGCATGCCATGATTAGAACTCCATATTCGCATATTTAGTGGCCTCAAAAGTTGCAGGGGTCCAATAAATTGTATCAAAAAGTTGTCTTTCACCTTGTAGATCTTCAGGACCACAAGCTCAAATATCATGAGGGAAGAAGCTTCCGAGTCATCTCTATCTAACACTACCTTTTTCACTACCCCAATATCAACCAACAGCCAAATCTGCATGGCCTTAAAATTTCTATGAATATAACTCTAACAAAATGATTGTGCTTGACCACCTAACACATTAATATAATGACACCCATATTAGGCCTAAAACTACTTTGCAGAGGAATGTTACCTTCACCTTGAAGAATCTCCACGTCCACAAGCTCAAGTTTCATGAAAGAAGCTCCTACAACTTCCAATAGTCCAATACCTCCTAGGTCAATGCTCTGGCTAACCACCCAAATGGTTTTAAAAACATGACCTGATCACTTCCTGTGTTTATAGTACACACCACAGAGATGCATACATTTTCTGATTGATTTGAGAGTAATACAGTCTAGACAGTACAAATATATATACTCTTGAGAGGATCACAAAGCCAGAAAGACAGGATCATTACTACCTCACTAATTTCTTCTGCATAGGTAAGTGTATTATATAGCACTGCAAAACCTGTGCACTAGATAACATGGGAATGGGACCTTAGTAATGACCGCTGTGAGAGCAGCGGTTCTTTATGGAGGTCTCATTTTTACCTTAATAACTCCGCAGAGATTAGTCCTCTGCTCATTGGCATTAATGAATTGGGGTGGTTGGATGTTGGGTGATGAGAAAGACGATGAGAAAAGTGTGGGCAGTCACAAGGTCGGTAGTGCAGTCCACCACCCGGTACACAATGTTAATAAATAGTCATAACGAGTGGTTTTATCTAATCTCCTGTCAAAAATTTCTCTCCAACTCCGAACAATAGAAGCAGACTTATTCTAAGAAGAAAGGCAATCATTATATCTGAACTTAGTAGCTTAGCTACCTCAACTGCTGTAAAAATAACTCCTCTATGTTCTCAACCATCCTTACGATTTTTCCCATCCCCTCCCCAACCATCTTTGACCATGAAAATCTTTGAACTTATCTTCCACCATTATGATATCTCTCTAAGCAATGAGCGGCCATTGGAGACAAATTAAATATGGTCACCTGTAAGCACAGACTAAGGAAGAAAAAAGATCGGGAAGTCATACCATAACAGCTTGGTAAATGGGTACATGAAAAACAATCAGAAAATGACATCAATACAATGAATTACAGTACTTTAAGCAAAAACTATGTAGGAGTTTTTTAAAAAAATTTAGAGTGTAGGTCTCTTTTCTAGAGCTCGTGAGCTCTTGCTTGCAACAGGTCAATCGAATTAAGCCCCTCATCCTCCTCCAATATCACGGGGACGGGGGAGACTAAACCTCGTGACCTCTTGCCTACAATAGACCAATTGAGTTAAGCCCCCTGTACTCTAGTACCATGGGACGGGGGAGACTATACCTCGTGACCTCTTGCCTGCAATAGACCAATCAAACTAGCCCCTCTCCCTAAGAGTTTTTTGTATTATTTAAATGAAAAATGTATAATTCTATAATTATTCAATTTTTAAAAAATATTGAGATTTGATTATGTATATTTTTCATCTACGTTTTATATTATAATATAATCTATCATTAGAATGAAGTGAACTAAAAAAATAATAATAAATTTATAGATTAATGTCTCTAGTCTATAAATTATAAAATAATATTATTACTTATTATGGAGTTATACAAAATAGTTAACAGATCTAAAGAGTATTTTTAATGTCTTTTCTAACAAAATAGTAGGCTAGAGAGCATTTTAGTGCACCGCATTGGAATTAATAAAAACTTAATGAGCTAAAAAATTTGGTTCGTGACTTCTTCTCAAGTCGAGATGTAACAACAAAAAGCAATAAATGACCGTTGGAAGTAGTTGAGCTGCTGTCTGTAAACTATCTTTATTAATAGAATAAGTACCTCCAAATATTTTATTGAAGAAAAGACTGTATTTAATAGGAGGATAGTTTGTAGTTGTGCACACCTACACACCAACTTGAGGAGTTAATAATGGAAGTGACATTCATTAAAGTATGGTCTTGTCCGAAGAAAGTATTGAAAGAGAAGTGGCCTTCCTTGCCTCATAAGCCAAAATTTAGGTTTGCTAGGCCTAAAATACCTATGGAAAACTTTTCAGTGCTTTTATATTGTCTTTGTCTTTCAGTTAGGGGAGAGGACCCAGTAGTGGAGCGTGTTCCAATAGTTGTGAATGTTTTTGTTAATATAATGCCCAATAGTTGTTTATATAATGTCAATAGTTGTTTATATAATGCCAATAGTTGTGACTTTACTACTCATAATTAAACAAAATGTATTCTTTTGATCTAAAAAGCAACCAATCACGTGATGCCACATCAGCGCTCAACTACTGGTGATGTGAATGCACAAGTATTGGTAAGGGGTCTAGACGGTGCCCTTTTTGACACCTTGACAAAAAGCATGCTGATGTGGCATCATATTTGATGATGTGGCCCCGAAACTTTTGTTATAAGCAGGGGACTTGCCAAGTAAGCTGCTGTAAAAAAATTGGAGTGATTTGAAATTTCCAAGTAGGATTTTGAGGGACGCGAAGTTAGGTGCACAACTACTGGGTCCTCTCCCCTATGTGTATATAAATAAAATGTATGTTTTTGATAAAATGAGTTTTTAATTAATTTTTTTAATAGGTAGTGTGTAGAGGAGAAAATTGTGTGTTTTGTCTTTTTATTTGTTTTATATTTATTTTGGATTTTATTTCAAGTATGTTATTTATTATGTATTTTACTTATTTGTTTGGATTTTGTAGTAATGAATAAAATTTAGAATTAAAATCAATAGATCAATTAAGATAATTGTATTGTTTTCTAGAGTTTTAACAATATTTTATATTATTAATATTGTGAAAATTTATTATTATTATTTTTGTCATATTTTACTAGCTTATCTTGAATGAAAAGAAGATTTCTTGTCTTATGTTTTTTTTTATTTTTTTGTTTTTTTTAGACTGCGTGAATCAGTTAGGTATTTGTCCCCCTATAAATTGCAATGCATTTGTAAACTTTTTTCACATGATCGGTGGCGCTCGTGTGACACGTCCTCCAATACCATGGGGATGGTGGGGAGACTAGACCTCATGACCTCTTTCCTGCAACAAGATGCTTTAGGTAATTGAGCTAGGCCCACCGCCCCAAGATTTCATGTCTTATTATGAAACTATTTTTTAATGATTTTTTTTGTTACAAACCACATCAAAATCAAAGCATTTTTCCAGTAGTTCAATTTGTATTAAAGGTCAAACTTTGCAATAAATTTGGTCTCCTAAAATTACAACTCAATTAATAGTCCTTATTTGATTGAAATGACATTACTCCTGTGAGATGGGAATGTTTAGCAAACATGTAAATGATATATTGATTGGGAGGTTGACATGCAAACAACAATTCTTTTAATGATGAATATTTTCTATACTTTTATACTAGCATGTCAAAAATATAATACATACAAAATATGACAAAAATACATCAGACTATGACAAAAATAATACATACATCAGACTGCCAACTTCACTCACATATGGTACTTTGGTCATGTCCTCCATCTCAGTAGGAGATTTTGGACAATCATTCACAAAAATCTTTGTTCCTTACTAATTGTTTGCAATCTGTCATACTGAATCTCTCTAACACCGAGTTCACATATTTGCTCTGGCTTAACCAAAGCTTTCTGTTAGCTCAATGCTTTGTGATTTCCATTCCCAGAATTTACCTAGCTACACCTAAGTCTTTCATCTCAAACTATGCTAACAACTGAAACTTCAAATTTGAAATTATACTTTTACCATTCCCAATAAACAACGTATCATCTATGTATAGGACAATAATGAGAATGCGACCATTATCAATTTTAAAGTATACATAATGGTCAAATTTAGATCTCTAAAAATCCAATGATAACACATAGGTATCAAACTTCTGATACCACGTTCTAAGAGACTGTTTCAAACCATAAAGAGACTTCTTCAATTTGCAAACCAATTTTTCTTTGCCATTTTCAATGAAGTGCTCTAGTTGTGACATGTATTTCTCTTCCTCCAAATCACCATGAAGGAATGTTGTCTTCACATCCATCTGTTCCACTTCTAAGTCATATGTTGATGCAAGTGATAACAAAAGTCAGATAGATGTCAACTTCACTACAGGAGAGAATATATCCCCATAATCAATTCCCTCCACCTGGGAAAACCCCTTAGTGACCAACCATGCTTTATACTTCTCAATACTGCCATCAGGACCACACTTCTTCTTAGAAACCTATTTACAACCAATAGGTTTGCGTCCAGTAGGCATAGGTACTAGATCTCAAGTCTTATTTTTCTTTAAAGAAGCAAACTCTTCATCGATGGCTTGCATCCAGAAATCTAAATCATTCATACCCATAGCCTCTTTAATAGTCCTAGGCTCATCAGTATTAATAATCAAGGAAAAGATGCAACTGGAATCCAATAATGAATAACCAAACCTTTTTGGTTACTGCCTAACTCATGTAGATCTCCCCAAAGGTTGAGGTTGAAGTCCTCCTTCTTCTTTGAAACTTTTATAGCTACTTGATCTCTCCTCATCATCAGGTCCATCAAGAGTGCGCAGTTCTTCTTTCTTTAGTGTACGGTGGAATCTGAACTACCTCCCTTTTTTATTTCTTTTTTTTATGGTTGTAGCTCAATAATAGAAGCTTTCATCTCTTTGAAGATCACACTTCTACTGTAGAGAACCTTCTGAGCTTCTGGATCCCAAAGCTTTAACCCTTTCACACCAAAACCACAGCCGATAAAGATACACTCAATAGCCTTGTTCTCCAACTTTGACCTCTTCTCAATTACAACATGAGGGTTAGCTTCGCAACCAAATACTCTGAGATGTCTCATTGAAGTATTTTTACTAGACCATGCCTCCATGGGTGTCTTTCCAACAAGCACTAATGTAGGAGATCTATTGATCAAATAACATGTAGTGGCTACTGCTTCAGCCCAAAATGTTTGCTCAAGGATGGCACCACTCGACATACTCCTAGCCCTCTCTATCAACATTTTGTTCATCCTCTCTACAACTCCATTTTTTATGGAGTGTAGGGAGTTGTCTTATGTCTCTCAATCATGTGATCTTTACAAAACTTGTCAAACTCTACAGAACAAAACTCACCACCATTATCAGTTCTCAAACACTCAATCTTTCTACTAGTATGGTTTTCTACTAAGGCCTTAAACTCCTTAAACTGACTAAAGACTTCAACTTTACTTCTGAGGAAATAAATGAATGTCCTTCTACTGTAATCATCTATGAAAGAAACAAAATATACAAATTTTGATAACAAAGGAACATTTACAAGACCAAAAACATTTGAATGTACATAGTCCAAAACCCCAGAAGACTTATGAGAACTAGAGTAAAAAGAAACACAATGTTGTTTTCCATATACACAATGTTCGCAAAAGTCAAACTCGAGATTACAATCATCAAGACCTTCAACAAGGCTCTTATTTTAGAGGGTTCTAAGACTCTTTTCACCAATGTGACCAAGTCGTTGGTGCCATAACATTGTCTTCTTTGCAAGAAGATTCATTTCCATGGAATGAGCACCCTTAGGTACCCAAAATGCATGACCATCAGATGTAGCTACAACACACTTCTTCTCTACACAATCTGATGGTAAGGATGAAGAATACAAAGGTCTCTTCTTTGGTACATCAAAAGAAATATTGCACTGTACAATGCATGCATCAAGTTGAAATAAAGTGCCAATATGAACACCCTTAACCAACACCATAGCTCCTATTTTCATCTTGCATCCTCCACCAGAGAAAAAAAATTGCACTCCCAAATCATTCAATTTACTTACAAAAAGCAGGTTTCATGCCAAACTCGAGATATGCAAGACACCATCAATCCCCTTCACTCATCCATTAGGAAATCTGATTTTGACTCTTCCACGACCAACAATCTTCAGGTGAGAGTCATCACCCAAGTATGCCTCTCCACCATTGAACTCGTCATACTTCAAGAACCAATATTCGTGAGAAGTCATGTGAAAGGATGCACCAAAATCTATCAACCACACATCATTTGATGTATGGGTTGCCAAGGCTTCAATAAATGCTTCTCCATCATCATGGGATGATTTCTCGAATTTAGAATCAGAGAAAGACTTTTTTTTCTTTTTCTCCTCCTTCCAAGCTTTCTAAATGTGACAATTTTTTCCACAATTCCAATATGTTTCCTTAGACTTCTTACCAGGATACTTTGAACTCCTTAGAGACTTTGACTTAGTTTTCTTGTCTTTCTTTTTGCTTCTCTCTTTTGGTCTACCATGGACTACAAGGGCCTCCTTGGTCATCTCAAAAGACTTCCTTTGCATCTCTTCAAATAATAATGAGGCAACAACCTCATCCATCTTGAAGATGGAAGTAGTGCTTCCAATAGCCATTACCAAGTGATCTCAAGAGTTTGACAATGAACACAAAAGGAGCATGCAATAGTCTTGTTCATCAATCTTGTCTCCAACGGAACCCAATTATGCAACCAACATGCTAAATGCATTTAGATGATCTGCTATGGACCCTCCATCTTCAATTTTTAGAGAATACAACTTCTTTCTTAGGAAAAGCTTGTTTACCAGGGATTTAGCTTGATAGACATCACCAAGCTTCTTCCACAAAAAAGTAGAGGTTTTCTCTTCATGGAAATTTAGGAGGATGGAATCAGCCAAACAGAGTCTAATAAGACCCTTAGCTTTCCTATACATGAGATAACAATCTTCTTGTTTCATGCCTGATGGTTTCGTTCTAGAAATAGCAGCCCATAGGTCACAATCTATGAGCATGTCTTCCATCTTGAGCTTCCAAAGCTCAAAGTTACCACTATTAAATTTTTCCATCTCAATCCTCCTAGATGTGCCTACCATCTCTTTCCTGCAACAAGGTAATGAAACACACACTTCTGCAAAACTCCCATTGAAACAAAGATCAACTCAAAAAACCCTTCTAACCCAACAAAGGAACCAAGGGTGGCCAAGCTATGATACTAATTGAAAGGAAGCTAGGTAAGCAAAAACAACTTCCTACACTAATCTAATTAGGAGAGAGTTACAAAAAAAATCGTTTTAACACCTTATGATGTTAAAACATGAGATACACATAGAGAATAATGGAAATAGAACAAACACACAAATGCAATGACAACAGATATACATGGGGAAAACCCTTTCAGGTAAAAAACCCCACCCTACAAAAGCATAGTCCTTTATCTATATTACTTCAAATAATGAATACAGGATATCACCAAGTACAAAGCTTCTTCAAAAAATGCTTCAACACGAACACCTATTTTGGAGTGATACTTACAGCACTTCGTTACCTACAAACAAAAACCATGCATTCTACAAAAACCATGCATTCTACAACACAAGGCACTCAATAAATAGAGTCATACAATCTTTAAGAAGCATCTAGAAGGTGAGGGGCATCCAAATCCATATGGCACAACATTCAACACCTTAGAAATTAATTTGTACACTTGTACAACATTCCCTTACACCCCTAACAAGTGTCAAACATGTAAATATTCTTCTTCCAAGCTTGGGCACCCAAAACATGTTAAAAATAGCTTATGATAGATGCCTTACAACTATCATAGAATATGTCATAAATATGCCATAGAATCTGGCATAGGATCTATAAGAGAATCTGTCATAACCGACTAAAAATAGTTGATTCTCTTACATCTTGTAATAACTCAACTTGGGTGCCAACTTTCACCCATGCATTCAAAGATGCATTATGACACATCATAGAATATGTCATATGTCATAGATTCCAAAGTGGGATGCCTATGTCCACTTGGGATGATGATGTGTCATTCAGTCACCTCCAATAGGTATCCCGCCCAATCAGTGGGTCTCGATTTATGAAATGACACCATATAGGCAATTAATAAATATAATAAATATATTAATTACATCAATTAAATCAATATTAGGACTTTAAGGTTGAGACACCTTAATCCCAACACATGTGGTAGAGAGGCATGCCTTTGTGATGGAGAAGCGTCCCTATTAGTAAGGAAAGGAGGTATATGAGACATCATGTAGGGGCATTTACCTAATGTTCAATTAAACTTTGTAGATGAGCAACCTTCAATACCATCTTGTTGGCTTAGTCATGGATCTATCACATAACATTAAAATAGATACTGATAATATAGGGAAGAGTGTTTATCCATAAAAAACTGGCAAATAATATAAATTTTATATCTTTCCAAGTTAAAAATAGTAGATCTCCACTCTAAAAGCATGCCATATATTGGTATGTTTAGCTAGAATCCTTGGCTAGTCACTTAAAAGTATCATATATCATGAAAAAGGATCAGGATGAAATAGCTAAAAGATCTTAGTCATGAATATAACACTAAGAAGCTTGGGATCGAGGATAGAACTAGAAGAGATGATTGGTGGTTTCTAAATGGCCACAAAATAGACAATGCAAATTTGGCGCACCCAAGTGAGCCAATTGATATCTCATTGGGAGACCCTATAGAGAAGACACCAAACAAAGTTAACTAGTTTGGTTTCAACCAAATCAAACCAAACTAATTTAAATGTGTGCCTCTAATGAGAGGTAGAGGATTGAAGATTCCTTGTCACATTAAGCTTGGTAATTGTAAATAGTGAGGAGAAAGACATGGATAACCTTTAAAAGTTTTATAAATCCTTAAAGGAGTATTTGGGAACCACTTCCAATCCGTCCACCATGGATTTATATAGTATATTCCCACCATGTGAACTATTTTAGGGGAAATTGAATCTAAGATAGTTTTATAATATTCATACGTTGATTTCCAAGCTTGAATTTAGTTTTAAATTTTGGCTAAGATTGTTGGAGTTGATAATGAAAACCACAACTCCTAGAAATCACCTACAACCAAAATGTCTATCATAAATGAGAGATCAAAGCAATGATTATGATCTTGAGCAACCTTGAGAAGAGAATGGTTGATCCACACAAGCATCTAATATGCCTTATATATTGAATAATGAATGTGAATACATGGATTGTAATAGAATGATTACAAAGTACAAATGAATGCTTATAAAAGAAAAAGTGCAAAAGCTATATAAGAATTTTATTAGATTATGAAAAGTGTCTTAATCTTATGCAATGAGACAAGTTGAGTTGTTATGTAGTTTTTGCACATACGCCCTACTGAAAGTAGGGACCCTCTTTTCTTGCTTTGTTTGCTTCTTTGTTTTCATAGGGTCCTGACTTCATCTCCTTAAGGGATAAGTCTCTCAGTCTTGGTCTTATTTCGCCCATGTGCTTAACGATAAATCTGCATTTGAGATGTCATTTTGCAACTTCATGTGATTGTCTGGCTCCTTGAGGCCGACCCTTGTTCAAAAGTTTGAAATTGAGGAAAAATTGATCAAGTTTGTGGAAGGTTTGATAATTATGAGGTACCTTGGATTACTCAAACCATAATCCAGTTGGGTAATCTGAGCTACCTCGGATTATCCGAGTTTGAGCTCCCATCAGGTTGCTAAAGTTATGAGGATGTACGCACAAGCATTTATTACCTGCATTAATGAGTTTTAAAAAGGCCAATTTGGAAATATAATGAGTTTTGGAGCATCATTTGGTCATTAAGCATTTGTGAGAGCTTGAAGCTAAGAGGATTCTTCACCATTTTGCATTCGATCTGGACTTTGACATTGGATCTATTCTTTCTAAGGGATCATTCTAGGGCGAAAAGTATCCATTGCCAGTCAATTATCATATATTCCTTTGTTGTGTGCTATTTCAAGGTATGTTCCTTCATTTTCATTTGATGGTCTTGACTTCATTTCATGCCCTGTTGCCATCTTCATGGTTCAAGTCGATCATTGTGTTTTGGGGATTTTGTAATGTGCTTTGTTTCTAGGGTTTTCCATTATTTAGGGTGCTTATTTTGAAAGTTTGAATAGGGCATTGATTTAAGGACGATCGGTGAATGAGGTTTATTGAAGGCTCTTAAGATTCAGTTATTGCATTTCATTTTTATGAATTAATTCCAAGACTGGAATGTCCGCTTGTTTTGAACAACAATTCAGAAACCCTAGTTTCATGATTGTAACTTTGATGATAAATGAATGATGTTGAAGAATTTGAAGCAAAAAATTTGAATCTAATTCATCATGAAGCAACAATAAATCGATCTTTAGGGGTGAATTAGTTTTATCTATCATTTTAGGGCAAGATGATTTCGACACTTAGCGAAAATTTCAATCTCGAGCAATATTCAAAAATTTCGAGGTAGCTCAAATTTTCCAAGCCCTAATCCGCCTGGAGAATCTGAGCCCCCTTGGATTATCCAAATACACCTTACACTTAAATATTGATCCTCAATGATGGATACTTAGTTGAATTTTGAGCTTGACATTCGTTTGGTGATTCTAAGCAGGATCGAATTACTTGAATGCTAGTTTACTTGAGTAATCTAAGATCCCTAGAAATGCCTGAGCTTCGTGAGATGTGAACTACGATGCACAAGATAACTTGAGTTTTAAATGAAGGTGACTTGTTTCACGATTTCAAAGTGATTGATGTGCTCATATGCCAAATCAAGTTGAAGATACCCCACTTGATGAAGATTCATGATGATCATAAGTTGATCTATGGTTAATCCGGGAAATCTGAGCTTGCTCATATTACCTGAGCTCTAATCTAGCCGGGGAATCCAAGCTAGCTCGGATTACCTGACCTCACTTGATCTTGCTTTAAAATCTCAATGTTGATGAATAAGGTGCTTATAAGTAGGATTATTATGATCATTCCATGAGATGGTGATTAATTTGAAAGTAATTTATATATGTATGCATAGTGTAGTAATGAGATCTTTCAAAGTGAGTTGCTTGCATTGTATTGCCATTGGAGTTTGATTTTTTACTAGTTTTATTTAATGGCATTATCATCACATGTTGGTGCTTCATGGAATGGATATAATATGTTGTATTATTGTTCTCCACTTTAGTGATTTTGGCCCTTTCTCTAACAAATGCAGGAAAATTTGAATGCTGACAAGACCACCAATTCAAAAGTTGCTCTAGTACAAGAGGAGGTTAAGCGAAGATTGGAAAGGATGAAGTATGACTTCAAGGGAATATGGCTAGAGACTAAGATTTCTTCTGCATGGATAAAGATTGTGGACGCCAACATGGGTCATGTAGATTATGATGACTTTCAGCAGAGAATGTTTGGAAATTCACCCACCTAGTTGGCACAAGCTATCACTCACACTAGATTGGCTCAAGCAGTAGGATTCCCACCAACACAACTATGTTTGGAGCTAGTCTTGGAATGTGGAAAACACTATGACTCTAGGATAGGAATCATAATTGGTCCACAAGGAAGAGTTATGGAAAACCTAACAGAGGAGTCCATTACAAAGGTATTCAACATTGCCTCACATCACAAGCTCATTGAGGAAATCAACATTGGGGAAGAAATCAAGTTCTATGAGGAAGACCCCAACAGAGCTTTAGAAATCATGAAAAATTCTTGGATACAGAAACCAAAGCCACACTACTCCAAGCTACCCAAACAACTGCATAAAAGTGATTTCAAGCTAGTGTATCATGACATCATAACTCTTTTGGGCAGAGTCATGGGAGTAGAAGAAGCTCACATCTTTTAGACTTGGATGTTCTACCCCATCACCCAAATTGTGGCTAATAAACATTATCATTTGGAAAGAATCATAAGCAACAATCTAGATGCTCAATTGAGAAGTGTGTAAGAAACCAATAGGTTCACCATGACTTCGTATCTTGTTTACATGTTGCCACATAAGACTAAGTACAAAGGTCTCAACTACAAAGGAACTATAGGGAAAGACAAGATATGGGATGTTTACCCATAGTTACAACACAAAACATCCAACTACAAAAGATACAATGATGCATTTTTCATGTACATTCCCAGGTTGTTGTAGGATGCTCTTCATATCAAAGTTTCTTTTGATGCCATGGACTTGATTAATCAATATGGTCAATGGTTCAATTAGTTTCAAAAGTTCACATACATTCGGGTGCAAGGATCTCTAGTTGTTCCACTCAGATTACCTAGGTATCTAACCAACAAACTTCTAATGCTGGAACTAAGAAGGAAAATGGTAGGTTTCAAGGAAATCCTACAATAGGAGGTGAAAAAGAAAGGATTTGGATTAGAATTCCCATTAAGAATGGGAACTTTGGAGGCCTTCCCTTCTAGTCAAAGTGCTCAACATTCTGAGAAGGAGATGGCACAATTTGAATTATATTATCATACCAATAGGAATAATTTTGACCCATATGGCAAGGCCATGAAGCAGGAAAATAGAACATTCAAGCATAAGGACCACATTGAAGACTATTGGACCAAATTTTGGGATGAATTTGAAGCCATAAGTAGAAGGTTCTCTAGGTTTCCTTTGAAATCAATCAGGTTGTATAGAGTAGTGGATGTGCTTGACTAGGTACAGGATGATGATGCAAACCTGCTCCAACACCATGACTTTGAAACATACAAGAATAGGCCATTGCCTCCAATCAATTGGTATGAGGAAGAAACAACAGATTTGGATCAAGTCACCGATCCTACAAAGAAATACTCCAGATTATGGGTAAAGCATAAGGTGTTAGAGCTGGAAGCTAAAGGAACAAAACTCACCTATGACTTGATGGGAGACTTGGAGTCTCAATCTGAGGAAGAAATTGAAGTTAATAAAGGTGATGATATTGTTGCACCTCATGAGGAGGATGTCTATGAAGAAGGAGATAAACCAATGTCTATTAAAAGGAAAACTTGGAGCCAAGCACAAATAAAGGAAGGAGAGAAGCCATCTCCTAAAACTAAGAAGGCTCCTCAAGTGAGCACTATTGTAAAAGAAGGTGAAACTTCACAACTTGTGAGGAAGAGGAGGATAATCACAGAAATAAAAAAAGTTTCCAAAGAAAAGAAAGGTGAAGTTGCTACCGATGCTCCCTCTTTAGCAAGGGTTGTTGATTTGGAAAGTTTAGGAGAGAATCCCAAGGTGCATGTTAGGAGAAATTCTCCCAAGCACAAGGTCTCTCCAATAGAGAGAATGAAAATTACAAAAGAAGTGCAAGATGAAGAGGCAACTGCTAATGATATGGAGAAGAGAGTAGTTACAGGAAATAATCCCCCTCCTCTTTCTCCTCATAATGTGCAAATTCCAAAAGAAGTTTCCCATGAGGAAGGAAATATATCCAATGATCCCAAACAACCAAATGAAGAAGGTGATGAGGTATCTACTCCTAAAAGAAGAGAGTGGTGGAAATTTGTACAAGAAATGAAACAATCTACCTCAGGAGCAGAAAGTAATAATATAGAATCTGAAGTAGTGTAGGAGAAACCACCTAAGTATCTAGAGAGGGTAATCATTGATAAGCCAGAAGATCACCCTAAGGCCAGGGAAAATAGAGAGGAGGTTGTTGACAGTCCTCACTAGGACAAAGATGAACAAGGAGATCAACCAGAAACAAAGCAGAATGTTGAGGAAAACATGGTTGATAGTCCAAATAAGGAGGTAGCAACTAAGCAATCTATAGCTATTGAGTGGTTAGAAAAGAGACTCAGTAAGAAGCCCATAATTGTGCAAGAGGAAACCCTTGGCTGGGATCAATTTCTTGAACAATGGGGGCAATCCATGCAAAAAGAGATCTAAGACAGTCTCTATGATTTCAAGAGATGAATTCGACAATAGGGTTATACATGTTGCAATGCCTACAAGTGATAAGTTCAAGGATGAGGTTAGGCCCTCTGATTATAAAGTGCAAACTATTAATTTGGGGCCAACAACCAAGGAAGAGGAAAACGAGGAATTCAAAGAATCTTCTCAGGCAATTTTGAGGAGATTAGACATAGAAACAAAGGAGAAAGAAAAGTTGCAAAAGAAACTAAATGATGTTTACAAATATGTTCAACATTTGATGAAGCCTCTACAAACTGTGGAAAGTGAAAGTACTATTCTAGAGGGATTGTTGCCTAAAGAGGAAGTTTTAGAAATTGAGAGGTTGAAATCCTCTGTTCATAGCACTCAGGGGTGGTTACAATATGTTAGTAATCAAGGAGATGAAGCAATTGAACACATACTTAAAATTCACACCAATGCTTCTAGTTTTCTAGAGCATATTTCACAGGTTGTTGTAGATTGCAAGCGGATTGATGAGTCAAATATCAAGGAAATTTTGTAGGTACCTAAAGATGAATTGGCCAAGTTGGATATCCTTTCATGTGATGAAGTTTGAAAGTTGAAGGAATGGATTGATGTATGGAACTATAGAAAATAACTCCTTTCCAAGGTTTTGAAGAAAATAATGAAGATATAGGGGAAGGTGAAAGAAATATATGATGGTTGAATCAATTTTCTAGAGATAATGACTGGAAGAAAGAAGTTTGGCCAAAAAAACATGAACATCAATAGGTTACAAGGATGGTGGCATAAGATATATGCTCCTCCTGATAGTGCTCCAATCACTAAAGAAAATTTGGAGGAGGCAACAATTTATATTTCCAAGATAGATTAATACCATGAGTTGTAGGTTGAATGGAATAAGGTGATGCCCCAATATTTGGAAGAATTTAAAAATCATAAGACAAGAATTAAATTTATTCCAGTTCTAGATCCAAAAGATACGAAGGAAATATTAGAGAAGGTCAAAGAATTATCCAATAAATTAGAAATCAACAAGGAGGGAGAAAGTAGCCAGCTTCTAGCTGCCTAGAGCTTTGTGCCAATCATGTGACAATGCAGCTGGAGGGTGACCTTAATTTTTGTGCAAGTAAAGGAATATTCGAAAGGGTCCAGGCCGACCTAGATGAAGTTTCAAACATTAAATGTAAATTTTATTTTATTCAAAACTTCCTAGGCCGACTTGTCTGGCCAACCTATTGATGTAAACCCTAGATTTGGGCCGACCTAGTGTTACTCCTCTATAAATTGAGGCTCAAGCCACCCTTGTAATGGTTAGAATCAGTTAAGACATAGTTGCTATAGTTGTATTTGAGTTAAGAGTTAGCATTTTCTAAGAGAAAGTGTTGATACATTGAGAATACATGAATTTTTGAAAACTTGGGTGATTCAATATAAGTAAATACAATGTTCTTTGGTGCTCTTTCTTGTGTTGTTTCACTTTGCATGGTTCTTGTTGTTCCAAATCTTTAAGATTTCCTTGAGATTATTAGCTACATCTCAAAAATTTAGATTTAGACATGATGCAATGGTGTTGATGGTTTAATATTTGAAGTGTTTGAGCAATCCTTGGTCCATACTTTTAGCAATTTGCTGATTGTAAGTTGTGTAAAGTTATCCTGGGCCTTGTATCCATGTGCGAAGTTCAATTGTGGGTATTTATCCATTTCAATTGTAAAATAGGGTTGATTTGGTTGAATGCTTCATGATCTAAAAATATTTAATTCCTTAGAAGATGACATTATTTCTATGAGATTGTAGATTTAATCTGGGTTTAGCAGAGATTAGTTTTGAAGGATTGATCCACTTTGAGTGTTTAATCATCTGCATTGTTGGTATTAGGTTTAGTTTACCTTTTAGAAAATATCTTTGAAACCTTATATTTTGTTATTTATTTTGAAATTTGAGTTAAGTTCTAGGATCAAAAGTATCACCATATTGCAAGATCTGATAAATCTAAGCTTTCAACATTTGTTTTGTAAGGTCCCTTGTGATTACCAACATTTCCACATATTATCTGAGATGTTTATGCATTGTCAAGACCTGACATTAGAAACCTTGGGGTTATCTCTTAAAGATTGTTGATAAATATTTACCTTTCAAGAGAGATAGGATACTTGTATTCTATTTGAGTTGTTGTTGTGCAAAAAACACCATCAATAGATTGGCGCTAGAAGGAGGGCCTGAATAAATCAAGCTGGATCATTTTTTATCTGCAATTTCTCCTCAGAGATTTCAAAGAAGAACCATATCTACACCAGGGGAGGAATATTTCCAAGAGTTACAAGCCCAGGGACTAGATCAAGAAGGGCTAGAAGAAGGGGAGAATCATCAACTGCTCCACCATTTCCATCCTCTCCATCATCCTCACCTCCATCAAGCCCATCATCATCTGATTCTAAAGCCATTCTCATTCAACAACCATAACCAGCCATTAATCAACCTTTACCACCTCCACCACCACCAATGGATTTCTTGGAAAACAACCCATCACCCTTATCCTTCAACAACTACAATGTTATGCTAAAGAATCTTGAACATTTATGCTCCAAGTTTCATATAAATGACCCTAATAGGACTGCAGAAGGGCACATCAATATTTTCTAGACTTGTCTTAGGGATAAAGGGATCAATCATGAGGATGTTGCATGTAGGATTTTCCCATATTCCCTAGGAGAAGATGATTTTTACTGGTATAGCCATTTACCTGCTGGGTCAATTCACAATTGGACATAACTTGAGAATTCATTACTACAGAAATTGAAGATTCCCATTAGTGCTAACGAATTGTATTTGCAGTTTACTAGAGTTAAAAGGGAAGTTAATGAGCACATAGGGTCATTCACTAATAGGTTCCATCGTGCATATACTAGGCTGCAAGCTCCTTATGCTATAGATAAAGCTACTACCCTAGAAGTCTATTATGAAGCTCTTGACAATCTTACAACTACTTTCCTCAAATGGAGGCCCAATCCTCCAAAGAATTTACTTGATGCTTATGGAAAGGAATTCAAGCTTAGCATAGATCTGATGCAACATTTTTCAAGACCCTTTCCATCTTTAGGACCCGTTGCTCACCCAGGATAGATTCAAGAACTCAACTAGGCTTTGACTAATCATACACCCATTATGAATCCTATGCCAGAATTTCCTTTAGTTCCACATTAGGTCCTCCAATGAATCAAGCCCCACCAATGCCCAATTATCATCAACAAAGTGTCAATCAACCCCTCCATTCACAACAATGGGCTGGTTTTCCCACATACTAAAAACATTCTGAAGTACTAAACCATTCCATGGGTTTAGGAGTAACATTAGGATACCCTCAAAAAAATTTAGGACTTGCACCATACAATAATCCTGACAAAGAGAGGTTGGATGAATTTACTGAACAAGTGAAGAAGCTGAACATGGAAGTAACGTACCTAAGAAACCAAAATAGTCAAATCCAAGCTGCTCAAAGGAATATGTAGTCCAATTATAATAGGGAGAACCAGGATTCAACACAAGGACATGGAAATTTTGTTGATAGAGGGCAGCCATTTGTACAAAATTTTGATAGAGGATAGATAGGTGGATAAGGATTTGATAGAAGACAACCACCTAGGCAGAACCAAACATGGAATACAAGGCCGAATAATGGAGGTGTCCCTACTCCATTGGATCAACCTCCTAATTAGGAGAAGCCTCCAAGTGGTGTGTATGTAGTAGAGGAAACTTTGTCTGGATGGTGTAGAATCCACAAGACAAGTCAACATTCTGAGCTGAATTTCCCTGAGTTCCAAATAGTTGCATCCATCTTTCAATATGAGGTTGAAAATAATTCCAACAATCAGGAGTTGGTACCATCCAATCCTTTTGATTCTTCAGTAATGGTACTGAATCATGCTCCTTTCCCACAAAGCGAAGAGAACAATCCAAAAGAGGAGTCAAGTGAGCAGGATGATAAGACATAGCAAGTGTACAATGGGGATGAGATTGCACAACTATTCAATGAAGGTATTGAGAATGATATAATGGTCCTTTGGATGAAGAAGAAGTAGAGGTTGATGAAGTTCATATGTTCCAACAACCTAAAAGAAAATATGATCTAAGGAATAGGCCAACTGGAGGTCCATTCACTACATCTATCCCTCTGAACAACTTCACCATCCCTCCTGATCCTAATGCCAGTAATAATCCATCTTATCCCCATGTGCCCACGCGATATTTTTCAAAAGGAGGACAGTTTGATTCCTCTGAAGGGAATAACATTGATGAAGGAAAGGAGAAGGTGGCGAATCATCCCAAGGACATTCATGTTGATATGAACATGGAGCAATTAGGTGAATATGTGGCAAAGGAACTCAAGAAATTAAAAGTAAGTCTTTCTAATTTTGAATTGCTAAGAGTTCTTGCTATTAGAAATACAGTTCTAGGAACTTTCAAAACTAGTACAATCCATCAAGATAGGACAACTAGTGAAGTAGTTGGGAAGGCTCCTAGTTCAAAAGCACCAAAAGATCAAAGTCAAGCACAACCTAGAGATATAGGGAAAGACAAGGATAGGAACCAAGTTGCACAAGCTGACATTCAACTAAGTTTATTTCAATGCAAGGCAAAAACTCCTCCTTTCCTAATTTTTGTTCACCTCTTTGGGAAGAACTTACACAACTGCCTTCTAGACTTAGGAGCTTCCACGAATGCCACACCTTTTTTTGTCTGTAGAGCCCTAGGTATTACTCCTACAACCTCTCAATAAAAATTCACTCAGTTGGACAAGACAAAAGTGAATGTGGTAGGAGAACTAAATATGAATCCTATGCAAATTGCATTAGATCCTAGAATTCAACAAGTTATCAATATTCACGTGGCAGACATTCCTGATACTTATGGGCTGATCTTAGGTAGATATTTCACAAAGGCACTATATGGATATGTATCAACCGATCATTCTCATATGTGGCTTCCATGGAAAGGAGAACTTAACTAAATCAGGATCGAAAGAGAGCCTATAATGAAGTGTGTAATTACTGAATACTAGAATACTTCAAATGAGATATTGGTATCAGAGGTCAGTCTAGGGAATTATGTATTGGTAGCCCCTCTTTCGGAATTAGATACAGAGGAAATATTTATGTTGCAGAGCATACCCATTGAGCTCACATCAAAATCTAGTAGCATTGGAGCATTGGTTGAACCAATAGAGGAAGGTGATGACCAAGAGGATGGCCAACTCAACTTATTGGATAGTTTTCAAGAATTTATCCAGAAGTGCATAGAGGACCAAATTTAGTTAGGCAGAGATATGAATTTTGAAGAGCTACTTCTTCCAAATTGGTGCAGAGTCCACAATGCCTCCCAATCAAAGCTGGAATGTTGATTATGCCAAACAACAATGGAACAAATTTAGAGATACATCAATCCAACCCCAGCTATCAAGATTAGTATACAAAGAATCCAGGATGATCCCAAAGGTAAAATCCTAATGCCTACATAAAAACCCCTCAGTAACAATAGAACTAAGGATAGATCAAGAGGGTTAGGAGTTGTTGGTTGTTGGACACTTAGGTTCAATGGATCCGAATCCAAGCAAGGTGTTGGAGCTAGATTTGAGTGATCAATCCCAAAGGTAAAACCTTTTTTGCTACCCATGGACTTCAATTTCACTGTACTAATAACGTGGCTGAATATGAAACTTTGATTCATGGATTATTGATGGCATTAAGAAAGAAGCTAAAATTCTACAAATGTTTGGAGATTCAAAGTTGGTAGTTAGGAAAATTAGAAAATAGTACTCGTCATGATAGAAGGATGACTAATTATAGACATAGAGTTTGGGATCTTATTGAGGGTTTTGATGATTTCAAAATTCAATTGATACCTCATAGTAAGAACCAAATTGTAGATGGTTTAGCTCAGGTAGCCAGTATATTACAACCCTTATCACTTTTAAGATTGAAGAAGTTTACTATGGAGCTCACTCCAGTGCCATTGCTGCTCGAAAACATAACTAATTTTTAGGTGTTTGAGGAGGATAAGCACATTCTTGATTTTATTACAAGTTTTGATGTGCTTACTTTGCAGATAATTGATGAAGTGGAACCCCAGGAAGTGGAGATGGACCTAGAAGGAGTGATCAATCTAAAAACCAACACTATTCCAAGAGGGATGGTGCAACTGGAGATAATTTTCAATTTAGACAAGATAAAAGATCAGGAACAATAGGCTAAGAAAGAGTCCATTAGCAGTCAGTGTGATACCTATAATTTGGGGACTCCAGACAATGTTAAGAATGTCTTTATTGGAAAGATATGTACTCCAGAAGAAAGGAGAGGAATCATAGATGCACTATATATGTATCAGGATGTAATATATTAGAGTTACAAAGACTTGAAAACATATGATACTTCAATTATTATGCATACTATTCCTCTCAAGCTAGATGCCAAGCCATTGAGACAAAGACAAAGACCAATCAATGCCCTGCTAGAACCAATCATTCAAAGAGGTACATAAGTTATTATCTACTCGTATCATATTTCCAATAAAACATTCCACTTGGGTGGCCAATCTGGTTGTAGTAAGAAAGAAGAACAGAGAAATCAGGCTTTGTGTTGATTTCAAAAATCTCAATCATGCATCAGAAAAGGATAACTATCCAGTCCCATCATTAGATGAAGTGCTGTAAATAATTAATGGATCCCAAATGATGTACTTTCTAGATGGATACTCTGGGTATAATCAGGTCATGGTGTAACATGAGGATAGGCACAAAATTGCCTTCACCGCAAAGTAGGGAACCTTTGCTTATAGAAGGATGCCTTTCAAGCTAATTAACCTGGGGGCCACCTTCCATATGGCTATGGATATCGCCTTCAAGGACATCATTGGTAAGTGCATCATTATTTATATAGATGATTTAATAGTCTTCTCAAAGAAACAAGGTGGTCATATTGTAGATTTGTGCAAAGTGTTCTAGTGGTGCAGAAAATTCGGTATTTCACTCAATCCAAAGAAGTACATCTTTGGAGTCATTGAAGGGAAGCTGTTAGGACATGATATCTCAGTAAAAGGTATCTCTATTGATCCTAAATGAGTGGAAGCCATATTGAGGATCCAACCCCCTGCCAGTAAAAAGGAAATGAAGTCCTTCTTTGGAAAAATCAACTTTGTCAGAAAGTTTATCACTGGATTTGTAGAAATAGTTAAACCCTTGAATGTAATGTTGAAGCAAGATGCAAAGGTTGAGTGGAGTGTTGAAGCAAAGGAGGATTTTGTGGAAATCAAGAGGGAAATAGATGATGCCCCAATATTGGTGAGCCCAAATTATTCTAATCCTTTCTATATATACTCGTTTGCATCCAATCATTCTTGTGATGACATGTTAACTCAAAAATTTGACCAAGGAAGTGAGCATCCTATAGCTTTCATGAGTGCCCAATTGAAGGATGTAGAATTGAGATATCCTTGTGTAGAAAAATAGGCTTATGATTTAGTCAGAGTTGTGAAGAAATTCAAGCACTATATCTTGAGGAATAAGGCCTTTGCAATAGTGCTAGATCCTAAAGTCAAGCTCCTGCTGATGCAAAATGAATTGGGAGAATGAAGAGCTAAATAGGTAACCATGCTACCAAAGTATGATATTGAGATCCAACCTATGAAATTGGTAAGAGGGTAGGGATTAACTAATACCATGGATGAAATGGGCCTTGATCTCACAACCCAACACTATCATCTTCAAGATGTTTCCCTAGGTGAATGGTATGATGACATTATCTACTATCTCTTAAATCAACAATGTCCTGATCATCTCAATGCAGTGCAACAAAGAGCTCTGTGTTTGAAAAGTGACAACTACATGTTAAAGGGGGTTATTTTATACAAGAATAATCAAGTGGGCATTTACCTTTGCTTCCTTGGAAAAGAGGAGGCTGAGAGAGTGATGACTGAATTTCATGACAAGTATGGCACAAGCCACATGGTTCTAGACCAACTACTGCAAATCAAATTTTGAGGGCAGACTATTATTGGCCTACTTTGTTTAAGGATGCACACAACCACATGAGGACCTATCATGTGTGTCAAATTGCAACAAGTAAGGAGAAGCATGCAACACTTTCGCTCCAACTGGTAATAGAGGTAAAACCATTTGCACAGTGGGGTTTGGAATTTATTGGTCCAATCAATCCACCTTCCTCTACAGGCCACAGGTACATTCTCACCATAACTAATTACTTTACTAGGTGGACTGAAGCTCTTTCTTGTAAGCAATGCACTTCTGAGGTGGTAATCAATTTTCTAGAATCGGGTATTATCAATCGCTTTGGTTGTCGATTTACTTTGGTTTGTGATAATGGTCTTGCATTTGCTTCGTTAAAGTTTTCGGGTTGGGATTTTGATCATGGAATCGTTCTTAAGTTTTTCTCCAATTACTACCCACAAGGAAATGGTCTGGTTGAGTCCTCAAATAAGAATCTTTTAATAATCATCCATAAATTGTTAGAGAGGAACCCCAAAGATTGGCATACCCAACTTAGATTTTCTCTTTGGGTAGATCGCACTAGACATAAGGCCTCTTTAGGAACCTCTCTCTATCACCTTGTGTATGGTCTTGAGCCTGTATTCTTGATTCAATTGAATATCCCCACTTTACAATTTATTAATGATTATTATGATCGAGGGGATAGGCATGAGGCCCATTTGGGCGAACTTCTGCACCTTGAAGAGAAAAGGAATGAAGCATTAGAAAAATTTACTAAACATCAGGGTGTGGTTAAGAGATGGTTTGATAGAAGAGCCAAGGTGAAAGCCTTTAGAATCTTTGACTTGGTTCTTTATTGGGATAAAGCACATGATAGAAAGGGGAGCATGGAAAATTTGATAAACTTTGGTTTGGCCCTTTCCAAATTTTAGAGATATTGGGAGACAATGCTTTCCATCTGAAAACTTTCACTGGAGAGGATGTCTCATTGTTTGTTAATGGGAAATATTTGAAGCATTACTTCATGTCCTGATCTGCTTGTAGCTTGTCCCCTATAAATAGTTAGATTAGTTGCTAGTTTCTTTTGCTTTGCTTTGTTGCGTTTGTTTTCTACTTTTTGGTTAGTGTAGGTTTGCTTTAGTTTAGGTTTGGGTTTGTTTTTGTTTTGCTTTTGGTTTTGCATTCCCTTGTTCTCTTCTGGGCATGTTGCACTTGCACAACAATGATTCTATTATCAGGGATTGTTCTAGGTATTTCCTTTACAAACTCTAATCATCCTTCCAGATCAGTTGGTGGAAATCCTTTACTTGGTGTCACATGTGCTAATGCTTGAAGTGGATGAGTCTCTGGATTAAGTTAAATCTAGAATGTGCTTGGGTCTTACACTCATACACATATCTTAAATAATTCCAAGGTTGTTGAAGGTTCCTTATGATGTCTGGTCAAGTGAAAAATCCTATTTTTGCTTTAGTTACACTATGGTTCTCAGCCTTGAGTGTGAGCTTCATTGCTTATAGGGTGAAAAAGAAAGTTTAAATGATCTTAAAAGAATATCAAAAAAGAAAAGAAAAAGGGAATATTGAAAAATCAAAAGTGAGTACTCACCTTATCAAGAGTACCTGAGTATCTCTACGAGGCTATGGACGCTTGACTGGCAGTAGAGTTATGCTTGGAAGGGCCATAGCGATAACCTCGTTGGGGCTATGGACGCCTAAATAGAAATGAGGCTCTATCTAGGATGCTTTTGGAGTTAGAATATTTATGTAGATTGACTAGACTGAATTTGGCTCCTACAGAAACTAAGGGAGGGAAATGAATACATTTGCACACACTTTGACTTTGGCACAAGAAAGGCTTGTTTGTTCATGGAATTTGAAAATTTTCTTGTGGTTGGCCTAATGCGAGGATTGAAACTAGAGATTCTAGGTTCTTGATTCCATTTTTTCATCAAAATGCTCCAAAGCATTTTCCAGCAGAAGTTTCCATTTGTTGTGTAGTTTTTGCACGCACGTCTTGCTCAAAGTAGGGACCCTCTTTTCTTGCTTTGTTTTCTTCTTTTTTTTCGTAGGGTCCTAACTTCATCCCCTTAAGGGATAAGTCTCTCGGTCTTGGTCTTGTTTCACCCATGTGCTTAATAGTAAATTTGCATTTGAGATGTCATTTTGCAACTTCATGTGATTGTCTGGCTGCTTGAGGCTGACCCTTATTCAAAAGTTTGAAATTGAGGCAAAATTGATCAAGTTTGTGGAAGGTTCAGTAATTCTGAAGTACCTTGGATTACCCGAACCATAATCCAGTTGGGTAATTCGAGCTACCTCAGATTATCCAAGTCTGAGCTCCCATCAGGTTGTCAAAGTTCTGAGGACATACACACAAGCATTATTACCTGTATTAATGAGTTTTAAAAAGCCTAATTTGGAAATATAATGAGTTTTAGAGCGTCATTTGGTCATTAAGCATTTGTGAGAGCTTAAAGTTTAGAGGAGTCTTCACCATTTTGCATTCAATCTGGACTCTGATGTTGGATCTATTCTTTCTGAGGGATCGTTCTAGGGCGTGAAGTATCCATTGCCAGTCGGTTGTCATATCTTCCTTTGTTGTGTGTTATTTCAAGGTATGTTCCTTCATTTTCATTCGATGGTCTTGACTTCATTTCATGCCCTATTGCCATCTTCATGGTTTGAGTTGGCCTTTGTGTTTTGGGGTTTTTGTAATGTGATTTATTTCTAGGGTTTTCCATTATTTAGGGTGCTTATTTTGAATGTTTGAATAGGGCTTTGATTTAAGGACGATCAGTGAATGAGGTTTATTGAAGGCTCTTAAGATTCAGTTATTGCATTTCATTTTTATGAATTAATTCCAAGACTGTGGAATGTCGGCTTATTTTGAACAATGATTCAGAAACCCTAGTTTCATGATTGTAAATTTGATGATAAATGAATGGTGTTGAAGAATTTGAAGCAAAAAATTTGAATCTAATTCATCATGAAGCAACAATAAATCAATCTTTAGGGGTGAATTAGTTTTATCTATCAGTTTAGGGTAAGAGGATTTCAACACTTAGCAAAAATTTCAATCTCGAGCAAAATCTAGAAATTTTGAGGTAGCTCAGATTTTTCAGGCCCTAATTCACTCAGAGAATCCAACCCCCTTGGATTATCTGAATCCACCTTACGCTTGAAATCCCAATCCTCAATGGTGGATAATTAGTCGAATTTTGAGCTTAACATTCGTTCGGTGATTCCAAGCAGGCTCAGATTACCCAAATGTTAGTTCACCTGGGTAATCTGTGATCCCTAGAAGTGCCCGAGCTTCGTGAGATGTGAACTATGATGCACAATATAACTTGATTTTTAAATGAAGATGACTTGTTTCATGATTTCAAAGTGATTGATGTGCTCATAAGCTAAATCAAGTTGAAGAGACCCCACTTGATGAAGATTCATGATGATCATAAGTTGATCTATGGTTAATCCAAGAAATCTGAGCTTGCTCAAATTACTTGAGCTCTAATCCACTCAGGGAATATGAGCTAGCTCAGATAACTCGACCTCACTCAATCTTGCTTTAAAATCTCAATGCTTATGAATAAGGTGCTTGTAAGTAGGATTATTATGATCATTTCATGAGATGGTGATAAATTTGAAGGTATTTTATATGCATGCATAGTGTAGTAATGAGATATTTCAAAGTGAGTTTCTTGCATTGTATTCAGGGAAAACTTTAGTGGCGAATCTTTGCCAATTGGAAAATTCTAGGAATTGGCCAAGTCAAAATTGGCGAATTGTTGCACCCAACAGGGTGTCCAAATTGCGTGAATTTTACAAACTATAGGTCCAATGCATGTCCATTCCAATGAGTTTTTTTATGAGGCATATTTAAGCAAAAAAATTGCCATTTTCAAACTACACATTTCAATTGGACCGACTAATATTTTTTCCTGGAGTCTTGAAAGCATTTAATAAAACACCTACATATTCACCAATACTATTAAAACAACATTGTATCAGAACCCATTTCACCAATTAAAATTTACAAATAGTTGCTTGTGAAGACCCATTTCACCAATTAAAATTTATAAATAGTTGCTCATGAGGACCTATTTCGCCAATAATATTAAAAAATAATTACATTTGAGGACACATTTTGCCTTGAAAATTACAACATATAGTTGTATAAGCATGCATGATTCACCAAATTTTTAACATACCATTTAAAAATTCCATGGAATTCCAAATATGGAATCATGGATTGATATAAATACAATCAAAAGTGTCATTTATTCTTACACATTTTGTTCGGTTATGAGGTTCTACTTCTCCATTCGGAAGTCAGCAAAAGCTGAAAACATAGACTTAAAAGGTGAGTGATCATTTCTTCATAGTGTTATTAGTTATAATAATAAGTTTTCTTTATCTCTTTTCCATTCTTTCTTCAACAAAGTGAACCTTAGAAGTTAGAACCAAACTCTGAAGTTTCAAAGTTTTCGAAACCTTTGACCCACTGAGTACTGAGTAGAAAGATGACCAAGAAAGACTTGCAACTCAATAAAGTGAACCATCGACCAAGTTGGGGAATCACAAAGTTATGAAAATTTAGAACTTTGCAACAAGGTTATGTAACTCTGAGGACTAGCAACTAAGTTTAGGAAAAGCCAAATATTTTATATTGTATTCCATGGTATTTAATTTGATATGTGATTTTGCACCATATTTAAAGAACAACACTTCTCACACTAGTTATAAATTCCTATTGCATTTCCATTCACACAATCTTTGATAAATCACTGAAAGGAATATTATTAATCCATTCCTTGAAAAGAAATAAATACAATCAAAAGTGTCATTTATTCATAAGTCAACCAAATCCAAAAATGTAGACTTAAAGGTGAGTGATCATTTCTTCATAGTGTTATTAGTTATAATAATAAATTTTCTTTATCTCTTTTCCATTCTTACTTCAGTCTTAAAGATGATATTGAGTAGGGAATGGGATATATATTATTATTCTCTGTCCTTAAACAAGAAGAATTTTTTTTCTAGTTTTTATTCGAAGTGAGAGATGAATATGTTGAGTGAATCGAGCAGTAAGGGTAAGGCTCCTGCCGCTCCTTAGGGTGGTGAAGAGACTCTTGCCGCTTCTCAGACTCCTTCTGCTCCTCAGGGTGGTAAGGCTCTTGCCGCTCCTTAGACTCCTGCCGCTCCTCAGGGTGGTGAAGAGACTCCTGCCACTCCTCAGGCTCCTCAAGGTGGTGAAGAGAGTCCTACCACTCCTCAAGGTGGTGAAGATACTGAGAGGCCATCAAAATGCAAAAAACTTAGACATACCATACAGTCTTACTTTGGAATTGCCAAAGCTTTTGATCCATTAGGTCAAGATGGAGCTACATCATCAACTCTTCCACCAAATATTGGTAGCATTCCCAATACCTCACCACCACCGAAAGGTCAAGTTGAGATTGTCATTGATCTAAATCAAAATGTATCAAATCAAGATAGCAATACAGTAGAAGATGTTCTAAGTGATACCCTAGGCCCAGTTAGCTAGAATGAGATAATTGACTTGGATGAGGATGATGATGTTGGTAGCAAGACAAGGAAAAATAAACCAAAAAGGGGGTGTGAGTGGGAAATGACAAGGAGTTTTCAACTTGGTTGATTGTCAAAGTACCCATTCATTGAACTAGTGGGGAAATCAAATTATATTGAAAATGAAAAATTGGCCAGATGTATGATTTGTTCTTGGAAATGTGGAAGAGACAAGAAGTTGTATCTAAAGATTGACACTATAGAAAAGCATATCAGTAAATTTTATGAAAAACAAATCATAGACAAAAAGGAACAATCAGTCGTACGATGGAAATCAAAGGAAGAATGTCTTCATGTTAGGTATGCTGCAGATTATGAAGTTCATCACCAAAAACTGTTGAAGCTTGGTGCATATAAAGGTACACTTGACGCTCAATTTGGGAAAGCAATGGAAGCAAAAAAATTGTCAAAAACTATTTAGATGATTGTTGTTTTTCATATTTTGTCCAGAGGGCATCCTGTGACAGACTAACTAGAATATGTTGGTTTATTATCTTTTTTGAATGTTCCTCACTATCCCTACTCACATTGGTCAGTAAACGCTAGATGGGAATGGAAATATTGTCTTGCTATAGTGGAAAAGGAAGATTTAAAGGTTAAAGTAAAAGAGTCAAATTTCATTGCATTATCTTTAGATGAAGTTACTGTGGTAGACAATACTTCTTGGGTCTGTATGGATTTGTATACTGTACAACAACATGTTCTCCAAGCTCATATTCTCTATGTTCATAAAATGAAGGACAATTCAACATCACAAAATATATTTGAACTAGTCAAGAAATCTTTGAATGAAATTGCAAGTATGGATGAGTTGACAATTGCCAAAAAGTTGGTGTGTGTAGGAGGTGATGGAGCTGCAGTGATGCAAGGTCAAAGGACCGGTGTCTGCACAAAGTTACAAACTACTTATGCACCATACATGCTTGGCATTCACTGTATGGACCACATAATGAATTTAGCATTCAAAATTGTAAGTAAGTTTTCTATAGTATCAAAAGTAAAAAATCTAGTCTGTGAGATCCACGCATACTTTTGCTGAAGTCCTAAATGTTTCACAGAATTTCAAAATTTTGTTGAGGGAATAACACCAGGAAACAAGCTTATCAAGGATGTCGATACCAAATGGATCTCCCTGCATGGACCAACACAACGAGTTATTTCAAAATATCAATCCTTGATTGGAGTGATGTATGAGAATCATAGCACAATAGAAAAAGCTCCTGACCTCTTACATAGGTTAAGTGATATAGGTCACTCTTGACTTTAACTAGTCTTCTCCCCATACTGGATGTGATGAACGACCTTGTGAAGAAATCCCAAGACAGAACTATGTATATTAATGAATATGCCAATCTACGTAAACATACATGCTTGGCCCTTGATCATCTATATCTAGATCTAACACAAGATGGCCCAAATTATTTCATGTGGTAGAACATTACTTATTTGAATGATCCTTATAATTATTTATAGTTTAATGCAAGCGGGAACTTATGCATCTTTGTATGTGGATATGAGATACAAATGTACCAATGTAAGATAGCTAGGCACTCTACCAGAGAAGTAGTTGTTAACGTAGAAGATTTTCAAGGCATTGTTAAATTTGTTGGTGATAATTTGAAGGAAATTGCAAAATCTCTTTCCTTAAAGATTCGTGAAAGATTCCCTTGACATAAAATACTTGAAGCCATGAGTATTGTGTATCCTCAATTTTGGGCAAACCGAGATAACCCAACATATTTTCATTCTTAGGTAAAAATCTTGATCAAACAATTTTTGAAAACTGTAACATACAATGAGCAGAAAATAGAAGGAATTTTAGATGAAGCTAAGCTTAGAAAACAATGTAGTAATTTTGCAATAGCTATGAAGGACCAATATAAATCCATAGGCAAGGACAAGGCCTTTGAACTGGGATCAATAAAAAAGGTTTGGACAAACTTAGGTTAGAGTGAAATATTGCATGGTTCGATATCAAAATATTTCAAACTTGTTGATTTATGTCAAACAATGATATTGGGGTCAATGGAGGATGAGAGAGTTTTCAGCACATTGGGGTTTTTGAAATCAAAGTTAAGAAACAAACTAGACAAGAATTTGGAAAATTTATTGAGGATGAAAGGAACTACGTATAATGTTAGAAATTTTCCTTTTGAAAGGGCACTCACAATCTGGAGGTCCACAGGTGAAAGAAGAGGCACCGGGTTGTGCAACACTCCAATTCCAAAGGCTGGTACTAGTGGCACTGGCAGTGGCAATGGGACTTGGACATATGACATTGACAAAAATGACACAATGAATGTTCAATTTGAGACACAGTCTGAAGAAAATGAAGAGCAGACTTGGAATCAAATTCAAGACAACTCTTTTACTTTATCTAATGATGAACGTTAGTTTG
The DNA here is from genome assembly GCA_007258455.2 of Sequoia sempervirens. Classification (NCBI taxonomy): domain Eukaryota; kingdom Viridiplantae; phylum Streptophyta; class Pinopsida; order Cupressales; family Cupressaceae; genus Sequoia; species Sequoia sempervirens. Next base: position 62,198 of record VDFB02092004.1, on the reverse strand, counting down.
AGGACCCTAAGGCCATTTGGGAAATGGAAGAGAATTAGCAGCTTTTAGGTATTTAGACTGCACTTCATGGATCATTTTCCATTGTTCCATACTATAGTTGATGATATTTATATTGTATTCAATGAAATTGTGAATCATTGCACTTCATGATATTTTATTTTATATTGCACTTCATGAATCATATTCCAAAGTCAAACTGTAGTTGATGATATTTTATGTTGTATTCCATAAAATTGTGATATTTTATATTTTATATTGTATTTTATATTTTATATTAGTCTGTACATAGCATTCAATGAGGTGTCAGATGACGACGCCTTTGAAAGACAAGATAAGTCAATAATGTCGCATGGTCACTGAAACTTGGAACCTTAGAACCAAAGTCTGAAGTTCAAAGTTTTTGAAACCTCTAACCCAGTGACCCACCGACTAGAAAGATGACCAAGAAAGACTTGTAACTCAACAAAGTGAACCATCAACCAAGTTGGGGAATCAGGAAGTTATGACAATTTAGAAATCCGCGACAAGGTTATAAAACTCTGAGGACTAGCGACTAAGCCTATTTTTCTCCCTTATTTTGAGTCTATCGTCTCTCCAGCTATAACATTTTACATGAATTATTAATGAAATTTGATCAATGATCTTTCATTAATCTTCTTTTTCATTAATATTATGCAATATGCATTGATGTATGTTTTAATTCTAGCTCTGGTTTAATGAACTAGTTAAAGTACCTTGATTAAATCATTAAAGCATGAATTCATATAAATGTTTAGTGGATATGCTAAGTAGTCATGAAGATTGAGTATTGATGTGTGAATAGTATTAGTAGCATATTAACAATAGTATTAGTAGCATATACAAAAATGAACATCAACAATCATTGAAAGTGTATCTAGAAGTTGAAACCACTACCAAACTTTTTCTTCAAATGATATAATAAATAATACAGATAATTGAACATCAACAAATTACTGAAGTCTGAATTTGAAGACAACTCTGCACAGAGTTGAGTTAGAACTTAGAAACTCATATTATCAAAAATTAAATCATTGCATCACCTTTTCTAGCAACTTCCACTCTTCAGGTGTTGGAATTGTCATTTGTTCTAATTGGTGATGTTTGACTTGAAGATTTGTTAACAATTCATGATTCAAATTGGAACCTGTCTTGGATTCTTCAGTCAATTTTGCATTCAAGGTTAGCAATGGTTTGATGGAATCCAAATAGGTCACCACATTTGGGTTATGAGGAAACTGGTCCAAATCAATCTTCCTTGCATCCTCCACCTTCTTTCTGAAATCATTCCATCCAACAAATCACTCATTTTTGTCAAAAGCCTCTGGTAAACCAAGCCTTGTGAAGTTCCTTAACTTTTCATCCACCTTCTTCATCTTGTCTGCAGCTAAATGCAAATATTTATTTTTTTCACGCATTCTCAAACACTTTTCAATGACAGATGACAACATCATTGTTGTAGCAAGCCGATTAGTAATCCCTTTTGATTTCAAAACATTGTCACTGGCTTTGTAGATTGTTTGTTGAATTTGATTTGCTGATTTCTCTAATGCCATCACATTTTTGTTCTCCATTAAATATGCATCAATCAATTGAAACGTGTTACACAAATGATCAATCCCATGCATTATTTCATCCCAGATTTTTTTTTCATATGCCTCATTGTTTCTCTACAAAATGAAGATAACCTTTTTTTTTTTTTAGACTGCAAGAATCGGGTAGCACAGCCCCATATAAACTGCAGTGTGCCTGGTAAAATTTTTAACATGACCAGTGGCACTGGCGCGACATGCCCTCCGGTACCACAGGGGTGGGGGAGACTAGACCTCGTGACCAACCTCCTGCAATAGGAAAGATTTAGCTAACCGAGCTAGGGCCCCAACCCACAAAATGAAGATAACTTATTTTGACAAGAATTAATTTCATTTTTTGCTTCTAGTAGCTCTACCTCCAATCTTTCATTTCTTTTTCTCTCCTTCTCCATTTTTTGTTCCCACTGTGCATTTCCATTTGCAATGCTTAGTCTTAATTTTTCTGAAGTGGATTTTTCCTCATCATATTTCTTGTTGCTCTCATCTAGCCTTTGCTTTAGTTCATTCATTGCAGTCTCATTCTACTTATCCTCTTTGCTTGTTAATGTAGAGGTAGATTTTTTAATTCTTTTTTCTAATTCATTTCTCTTGTTATCTGCTGCTTTCCTCTTTGCTTTCTCATTTGCTAGGTCTGCCTATAACTTTTTTTTGATGAATATGTAACTATCTATATTAATTAATAATATAAAAGTACATATTCATAAAAAAAAAAAGTGGGTGGTAAAAAGGCACACGCCTGGAGTCATATGGGCCACGCCCAGAAAAAAATTACATCAAGTTTTAAACAAGAAAAACAAGAAAAAGGCCATTAGGCGGCCAGAGTAGTGCCAACAGAGCTAGGAGGGTCTTTGTCATCCTTCTTCCCCCATACATCAGTAGGGTCGGGAGTGACGTCAAGAGGAGAACCCCAACCATCTTTATCTTTTTCTTTATCAACTTCCTCGCGATGAGGCGAGATTGCAAGAGCCAGCTGCGAGAAACCTTTACCCAGGTTTGGCCAGCCAGAGCCAAAAGTAGGAGCATCATCAGAGGGCCACCCAGAGCCACCATCATCACTCCCTGACGCACCTCTAGAGGGCCACCCCTGGCTAACATGCAGCAGAGGAGAATGAGCCCGTCAAGGAAGGCGAGACTCCCGCTAGAGAGGAGGTTGAGAGTGGGGATGTGCAAAACCACTCCATTGCTAGCCCTAAGAGGGAAACTGACCATGGGAAGAAGAGGGCGAGGTAGGGACTCGAGCAATAGTGCAAGGGGCATTGCCCCAATGGTCCAGGAGCACCTACAGGCGAGCAACTTCTAGAGCCACTTTATTAGCTTGCACTTGAATATGTAATAACACATTAGAACAAATTATAGCTTTTGTATACAAAGAAATCTGACAATCCAATTGAGAATAAGCAAATATTTAGGCATTCCTATCTTTCAAGATATTAAAAAGGATTTCCACCCTAAAAGTGTGCCAAAGCTCGATATACTTAGTCAGGATTCTGGGTGAATCCCCCAACAAAATTATATGCCAAGAGAATGGCTCCAGCCTAAATGGCCGAAAGAAGTCATGAATCCAAGTCCAAAACTGCTGAGCTCTAGGACAAAACCAAAAGAGATGCTTAAAAGTCTCATCCTACCCACAGAAAGGGCACCGAGGGTCATGTACCCCCAAGTGGACAAGCCGAGAGCCCACAGGAAAGCCTTGGAAAAGAATACACTAGGAAAAATGGGCTAACTTCGACTCAACACTTGCAGACCAAGTGGCAGTGAATCTTTTATGCCAAACAAGAGTGGGAGATTGAAGAAGCCACCTCTGGTTCAAACTCTAGATCATAGGAAAATGGGGTAAAAGCAACTTGTAACCAAGTTGAGGCTTGTAATTTTTGAAAGGAGTATTTGGGTACCACTTCCAGTCCTTCCACCAAGGTTTGGACCCATGAATACCAATTTTGTGATGCATCTCATCTGGAATAGCACTCACTAGACCATTAAAGGTAACACAGTCTTGGTTTTAAAGCCTGTATAGGGCACGAAACTCATCCCATTGCATAATATGCATGTCGAGTCTATGAAAAAGCTATTGGAGGGTCTAAATACCCTTCTTGTGAAATCTGAGAGCTTTAAGCCAAGGCACTTTAGCCAAAGGTTGATCATTATGGGCAAAAAGAGGCAACCACCAAATGTTTTGCTGGTTAAGTGAAAGCCCATCACAAAAACTAGAGCTAGTCCACTGGAGCTAGGGTTTGATAGTTTCCCAGGCACGCCAAATACTTTTGGCAACAAAAGTCCCAACAATTTGGACAGGTTCCTTCATTACCAAAAGGGTCTGTAACCCAATCCCCTTCCAGGGAAGTCTGTGTAAGGGAAAAATAGCCTGAATATAATGGCGGAGAATAATTTTCTAGGCCTCATCCCTAGTAAGGGCATGAATAATCCATTTGACACACAAGGCAATCCCTTGCCTCTAGGTGGAAATCAAACCCAAACTTCCAGAATCTTTGGGAGACAACATAATTCCTAGGCAACATGATGAAACCCTTTATGGGTATCAGAAGATGCCCAAAGTAAGTCCCGGAGCAGCTTCTCAAGTTTGTTGTAAGTAGCCTTAGAAGGCACCCAACAAGAGGAATAATAAACATGGGTGACAGCAAAAAATTTCAAGCAAACTTGAAATTTCTCTGCCAGAGACAGGGGTTTGGTGATCCAATAAGCCATTTTTTGCTCAACTTGGGATAGCACAACCTGCCAAAGCACAGCCGAGGATGCTTGAAAAGCAAAAGGAATGCCCAAGAATCGAAAGATTTCTCTTGTCCCAATCCATTTCCAGCCATACTGTTGAAGCCAAGAAGGGGAAGGCAAGACTGATTGTCTATAGCAGAGAGTTTTGTGCCACTAAATGGTAGAGCCAGAGGCGAGACAAAAAATATTAAGGCAGTGGAGCACCACTTGAATGTTCTCCTCTTCATCCAAGAGAGTGAGAAAAGAGTCATAAAAAAAATGACCATTGACAAACTGAGCTTGGGAGTCCGGTAACGAAATGCCTTTGACACATTGCTGGGAGGCCGCATTAGCCAAAAGATAACCAAAACCTTCAGCAACAAGTAGATACAAAGAAGGAGCAAGCGGGCAACCCTGCCGAATGGAGTGAAAGAGACCAAAGATAGAGGACTAGTGACCATTAATGGTTATGTAGGCCAAGGAGTCCGCAAAAAGCATGCAAACAAACTCAATAAAATTGGGCCCAAAACCCAAGGCTTGCAGCATGGCAAGGATAAATTTCCATTCAATACAATCATAGGCTTTGGAAAAATAAATTTTAATAAACATGGCCTTTTGATTGGAGTGCCGAGCCCATTCCATGCCTTCCCAAACAACAATAATGTTGTCCAAAATAAACCCGGATTTGATGAAGCTAGTTTGTTCTGGGCAAACAATTTGAGGTAAAAGATGGCGGATCTTTAAGGCAAGAGCTTTGGTGATAATTTTTTAGGAGACATTGAGAAGCGTGATAGGCTGCCAATTACAAATGTCTTCGGGATCCCAATATTTAGGTATGGATTTAATATTTCCTTTGTTTATTAACTCCCCTAAAGAGTTAGCATGGAAAGCTTCTAAATAGACATGGTGTAAATCGAGGCAAACACAATCCCAGAGTGCCTTATAAAATTCACAAGGAAATCCATCAATCCAAGGGGCTTTATCATCAACCATGGAATGCACAACCTCTTTCAGATCTTCAATTGTTAACAATTGATCAAAATACTTTTTCTGGGCTGCAGAAAGCCTATGTGACACAATAGCGAGGCAGTCTTGGAGGGCTTGCTAGCGCTCAGGTGTGGGGTCTTGTGCAGTGAACACTTTCTCATAGTGACACACAGAAGCCTGGAGAATGTCAAGAAATTTTGAAAGAACCTATACGCCATCTTTAATTTTTTTAATGCCTGGGGAAGAGTGTCTGGCACGCAAGGACAAAAAAAACTCCTTAGAGGCAAAATCACCAATTTTAAGCTAGTGAAGACGTGCCTTGATTTGCACACCTCTGGCGGCATAACTATTTGCAATTTTCTTTTTGCGCCTTAACTCAAAAAATCTAACTTGCAAAGTTGGGGAAAAGGGGCTAGCCACTAAAGCCTCGATAGCTGAGCGCAGGTCAGTAGTGGTAGCCTCATAAGACTGCCGATGGAAAGTGGCAAGCTGGTGCCCATAAATGCACAAAAAATGAGCAGTACGATTGATAAAATCATTCCACTAAGTAATATAGCCTATATGATGGGATGAATTGCATTCCAAATTCCAAACCCTGCGAATGTGGGCCAGGGTAGGCTTGTGGCAAAGTAAGGATGTGTTAGAAAGAATTGCGTCTTACACGTGCAAGGCTGTCTAATCTCCCATTCAATGCAGAAGAAAATGGAGAAGTTGCCTGACAAAGTCACATCCACTAACGAATTAACCAGAAGGGAAGAGCTATCAAAAGAGAAAAAGGATTGAGCCGAGATCATGGCACGATCAAGGCATTTAAAAACTTTGTCAGAACCAGCCCTGTAATTACACCAAGTGTGCCAAAGAGAATGAGAATAACGACAACCAATTTAGGATCAAAGAACCCCAATTTATTACGCATGTAAAACCACGCCTCATGTTCATCAGCTGCCCATCTAAAAGGAAAAGTGTCTTCTTTGTCATATGCCATCTCAACCATATTGAATCCCCCACATAAAATCTAAGTGGCAACAGGAAATGAGTCAGCAATCCATCGCCAAAGCACAGAAAGCTCCACAACATCATTGGGGGAATAAACATTAATAATCCCAAAAGAATGATTATCAATGTTAAGAAGGATCCAAACAAGCCATTGCGTGGGATCAGACCCATGGTCGACCACATAGGAATGCCACTGTGGGTACAAAAGAGTGATAGCTCCTCCACGCCCAGGCTCATGAACAATGCAAAACATGGAACTGGCTAGCCAAATAGAGCGACAAGCCGAGGCAAGCAAACAACCAAACATTTTAACTTCTTGGAGACAAAGCACTTCAATACCAGACAACTTATGCAAGATATCTCTGACAGTATACTTTCTAGAGAGGTCTATTAGACCCTAAACATTCCATGAGAGGAAGTTCATGGATGAAACACATCCATATCATCTGAATCTGGTTCCTCTTCATTTAAAGAAGAGAAACAATTCTATAAAAATTCTGGCTGCATTGAGCCAATCTGAATAGAAGGAGAAGAAATTCTCCCCTTCTCCTAGATATATTCCCCTCTTCCCTAGGCAGAGAAGGGTTACGAGAATGCCTTTGAGCTCCCGACACAGGAGAAAAAAATTCAGCTGTGCCATCATAATAGTAACAGGTTGAGGCATGGTCTTAGGCTGAGGCTGCAGAGGCACACTATCAACCTTGGCTAGAGTGGCCATCCCCTTTGTAGAAGGGTTTGAAGCAATTTTTGCCGGCTTGGCAGCTTTGGAAGCTGACCCAAAACCAAAAGACTTATTCTTGCAATTTGTAACCGTAGTCCAAGCCATATCCTGCTTGCCAGCAGAAGACTTTGCCTAACGAGGCTGCTCAACATCTCTTGGTGGAGAAGGTGTACAAGGCACTACTAAAGGGTAGTTCTTGATCTTGTGGTCTGTAGACTGACACCGATAACACATGTTAGGAAAATTGAAATAGGTGACATTTAGGTGTGTCGAAGAGCTCCTATTTGGATATCAATGGCATCTTTCAAATCGTGGGAGAGGTCCACTTCTACACAAACCCTTTTTTGGGGATGTGCCTAGAAAAACCTATCTAGCTCAATGCAAATAAGCCTCCCCAATGAGGACACAATATGATTCAAAAAAGGCACACAAGGAAAAGGGAGACCAAGAAACTCAATCCAAACTGGGACCCAGAGGTTAGTCTGATCTGAGAGAGTAAAATCACGGGTCTAGGCCTAGAAAACCAACAAAGAGGACCAAACATACCAAGGACCATGGCCCAAGATGGCCTGCACATCACTAACATCTGAAAAACGAAACAAAAAGAAACCCTTGGTCAAGTTTTGGACCATATCAAGGCGAAACCCATGAGGGACCCAGGCCTTGTTAACCCATTCCTTAAGCACACTTTCAGGGGGGGTTCTCCCAACAAAATACCAAACAAGGGTGTGAATTTCAAGCCATTGACAAGCAGAATCAAACTCTGGTAAAGGTAAAACCACATTAGCAGGGGAGTCAGAATGCATACCTCGTGAAAAAAATTTAGAACAAATTTCTAGGGACGTTTGTTTGGAGGGGGAGCCATTGAGCAAAGACATTGAACCACCAACACCAGCATGAAATATTGGGTTAGGGACAATTGAAGGCATATTAAAACACAAAGCCCACACTAAATGCTATCGTACACACTAAAAAAGAGGTAGTTCCTGTGCTGTAAGCGCAGTATGATGCCAACGATGACCATAGAAACCACAAAACCCTAGCAGAGCTCATAGACCATCTTTTATATTTTCCTGTAACTTTTAAATTTGAATCTACAACCTTTTTTCCTCTCTATCTTGCTTTAGCAATTATGTGTACTCCAATTTACTGTTCTTCTTTGATACATTAATTTTTTCAATATTTTTGTGTCCAGAAAAATCCAATTGAAAATTGTTCACCTCAAATTTAGATGGAGCCATCTGATTTGCTAGTTTGTTTTGAACTATGGGAACAATAATTGTGTGCTCCATGATTTCTTTACTTATGTCAAATGTGGGTAATACCATGGTTGTTGTAGGCTTTGAAGTTAGAGCAGACACACTCTCCATCAGTTGCTTCTTTTATTTTTTATTCAATTCTAATTTCTTTTAAACTTTCAATGTAATCAAAACCTGGGGATGCAGGAACAATGTAATGCTTGAATGGAAAAGGAATAGGAGTACTTGCAGTTGCTAATGATGTCACAGCTAGACTAACTAGCATTGGGGGAGTTCCTGGAAATAACTCCTTTGTGGTGGATCCATTGGTAGTGTGACTTGGATTTGGACTTGTCAAAATCCTTTGCCTCTTTTGTATGCCTTGATCACCTAGTGTTTTTGTGGTATATTGTGTTGTTTTCCTCTTGTGCGTAATTTATTTTTGTAGAAAATGTTGACCACTACTAGTACTACTACCCATACCATCACCACCAGAGGTGGTGCCAGTTGCACTAAGCCCTCCACCATGGGCATTTCTTAGTTGTGATTGTGTCTAACCATGAGGATGAGGATTTGAACTTGAAGCTCTAACAAATTGACCTATATACCCTAGGTATACTTTTTCACCTCCAACCCCAAGGCCATATTTATCAACTAGTTTTCTATGCTCTCCATCTATTACCATCCAAGGGCCTTGTCTTTGGGACCCCAAAGGACCACCTTCATAACCCATTTTTTCAGCTATGGCTACTCCTATAGTAAATGCTTCTTTTGTGGCCTCACTTAAACCAAGTTTGAAATTGACATGGCTTTCTTCTTGCCTATCATCATCACTTTCTTCATCTTCTTGTTCATTCAGATGCTCTATATTCCATAATTTGCTAAACTCAAGATTTTCTTCGTCATCTCCATACTCTGCAAGAGTTCTTGGATCACCTAGGTCCTTCCTCATAGACCAAAAGGCAGTAATTTTTATCATGACCAATTTTTTTCTATAACTCCTTGTCTAGAGAATTTTGGCATTTTACTCTACTAGATGGTTTATGAATTTTTTCATAAAAACTCATACCTCCTAATTGTCTTTCTGAATGCACCATACTCTCGCTAACAATTGTTCAAAAAGAAATACCATTCTCGTGAGCACTTCTTTCCATTGCAACTTTGACTCCCATCCCAAGAACTTCGTTTCTATTTTCAAGAAAGGGTTTACTTTGATGAATTCCTACTTCCAACATTCTTATTGAGCATAATCATTGATTTAATGGTGTCACATGATCATAATTACCGCCAGCTGATCTAATAGCATCAAAATAAAAATCAAAAGATCATGTACATACTAAATGCTTTTCTCTCTCAAAATGCTCTCATCCCTCTCCACATGAAAAAAAAAGGGTAAAGAAGGAAATAAGGTCTTCTTCCCCAACCGCCAAAGTCTCTTTCATCAAGATTCATCTACCTTTACATATTCCAAAAGAAAATCCTCATGTTTGATGTATTGGAAGTTTGTATGTTTGTACTCTCCTGATCCATAAAATCTTAGCAATAACATATCTCCCATTAAGCAAATTTCAATCAACCAATTCTTGTATTTCTTTTCCTAGTTGAATGTAGTTTCTACATGACATAGGAAATCTAGGCATTGGAGTATTTGTAATTTCTTGATGCAATGGAGCCAAAAAGTAGTCTACAAAATGACTGTAGTTCCTTCGAGAATCATGCAATCTTATAATAGTGGTCCATTCATTTACTAGAGCCATTTTCTTTTGCTTAGGATTACTATTGCCATAGGGCTAAATCTGAAGCTTGTTAGTCTAAAACATTCCTCTAAATTTGAATAGAAAAATATAGCACAAGTAGGTTGTGAACCTAAATGTCTTGGTGGAACCTCCTTTAATCATTAAAAATTGTTTATGCATGGATTCTACAATGTGCTCAATAAAATTATATTTGGCATGTGGAACACCATAATGGATATTATACACCATTTCAAGGAGGCATGCACCCACTTCAAAATTGCTATCTAGTCCAAGGAAAAATTCTAGCATGGAAATAGTATCCTGAACCCATGGTTTAAAAATATCCAAATCATAAGGAGGCTTATGATCACCTTTCAATTTGTTTCTATCCTAAACTATTCTATTTAAGAAAGATTTTTTCTCCATTTTATCCACTACTTCATAATCACTAGCAAGCTTTTCTAGGTCAATGTGGACTTTTCCAAATTCTTTAGTTGTAAACCCCAAGGCCAACACTTTTCCAAGTTATTTTGCATTAATGGATAACAATTCTTCTTTTCTATCTTTATTAACAATTGCTCTTTTTTTAGCATCATAATTTAGGGCACAGGCCATGATAAATTCTAGGCAAGGGAAAACCTTATGTAACATCATGCGCCCTAATCCAGTTACCCATGGTACACTGATACTATTAACTTGCATTTGATTTGCAGCCTTATTCTCAAATGAAAATCTAAGTTCTGAGGTACACCTACCATAGGTTTCAGGATCATAAATATCATGGTATTCATCAGTGAAAACTGGGGTTTTAAGTAATTTTGCATAATGTATTTTTTTATCTGACATTGCTCTAGTGGTATGGGTGGTAGAAATACTGATACAATTAACAATATGAAATTTGTGAATTCCTTGGACCCTATTAGTCCTTAATTTTTCTTAATTCTTAAGCCTCTTAACCCTAAACCTAAACTTCAAAGTTTGACAAAATAATATTTTAAGAAACGTCAAGCAATGAAACGTAGCCACATGAATTCTTTAACTTACCCAGATTTTGAAATTTGATTCTTGAAGTTGAAACTATGTTGAAGTTTGAAACTGGGTTACTGGAATGGATTTGTTGGAAGTGGAACAGTGGAACCCAGAACAGGGTGGTGCACTGCAATGAGCAAATTGAATGGCACTAAAACATCTCATTACTTATAGACTACATAGTACACAATTAGGTAGTATAATGTACATGGTTGACAACATTTAAAACAAGCCATTAAAAATAATGATTTACTCATGCATTGAAAGAAATTTCTAAACCGTTGATCTTTATTAATCTAATGGTTATAGGGTGATTCCAGAGGTTTATGTTTGCAAGCGTAGCGCTCTATAAATTTCATTATAGAATGCAACTACAACCATACATCAAATTTTCATCGAATGGTTGAGTAATAAATATGATATAAATAATAAACATAAAACAATTTTAATTTTCTTTAAATTTTAATGTGCTAGGATTGACATCAAGGCCAAGGGGCCGGAAACTTAACATTTCGAAGGCCTAAATAAAATGAATTACAATGTCACATTAATAGCACATTGCACAACCATTAATAGCACAACCATTTATTTTATTACAACTAAATTACAATGACACATTATTATATTAATACATAGTACAAATACAAATGTAAGTGCAAGCGCCAAGCTTCTACAGCTCTGCTGGACCACTAGTGAAAAGTTGAAAATGTAAATGAGATACATGTATCTCTAAAAATAAGTGGAACTTGTTAGGTCAACCATGAGCTCTGAAAATTAACACATGGGACTTGTCGCGTTATCCATACACTCTAAGAATAAATGCATGGGGAAAGGGGGGCCTGATCAAACTGGGGAAATGGGAGCTATGAAGATACAAAATGTACTTAGCCCCTTTCAGAACTAGACTGGTGTAGATGATGAGGGATTGTAAAACTACTGCCATGCAGAAGATGAGCATTGGAATTAAACACATGGGAATTTCCTAGGAAACCATGCAAATGATGAGGGATAGTAAAACTGCTTCCATCTTCTACTTGCAGCCTCTATGCATTGGGATAGCACTTATGTCCATTAGAACTCCTCATCTTGGTTCAAAACCTGTCTGAGAAGTCAGGTGAACCAATCAACTTCTTTCCAATTCCACCCATTCTGAACTTGAAGGAAATTAGTCTTTTACTTTGTAACTACATAACTAGAGGCAGGAGAATTTAGAGCATCCACAATAATACCACATCATATTCTTCCTGAATCCTTATTAAGCTAGTAACCCTACAAAATGAAAACCCTTATGAAAATTAAACAAATGATTTTAGTTGTGCTCACTATCCTTATGTATGGGCCAAAAGTGTTGCCAAAAGTGCCACTACTAGCTTGGTACCTTGTACACCTCACACATGTCACGTGTGAGCTTTGAGGTTATGTATAATTACTACTGACTACTTAGTAATAATTGCAATTCACACAAACCAAAAATCCAACTTAATTAATACCTCAAGCTGGCTACATGCAAAGTTGCAAATTGTAGCTCAAGTTGACAAGCTATCAATTGTCAAAATCGGTAGTGCCACACAAGTTGTCGATTGTCAAAATCACTAGATTATTGACATCATCATCTATGATTCTACAATACATCATGCATTGTTCAATATAAAGCTATCCAATCAATCACTTTGGCTACTCATATGGTATTAATCCGCGTCATCATCTAGTACCACAACCAAATTTAGAATTTCAATAGAATAAATGAAAGGTAGAGTACTTCGATGCATTGAAAAGAGAGAATTAAATGTCTCATTTTACCTTAATGATTATCAATGTCCTAGATAATAAGTCACAATAAATTTTGCTCACTTATGATCATAACTAAATGTTGTTTTCTAAAACCAATCATTAATTAAATCTCAACCATTGATTTATGAAAATCTAACGGTTCTACTATTATTTCAGAGGTTTCAGTTTGCAAGCCTAGTACTTCAAGGATTTACTTCCGAAATGCATCTATAGATGTCCATCAAAAATTCATTTAATAGTTCCTCTTTTAAAACAAACTTTATGCATGTGTGCATAATTTAAAATGGGGACATCGCTAGGTTGATGAGACTAGACCCTCAAGATTAAAGAGTTAAGATTTAAGGCTTTGCTATAAAATATTTTGGTCTGACTTAGGCAATATTAAACACTAAACAAGAGCAGGATGACCGGAAAACCTAAATAATTAATAAAATATCAACCATTGGTTTTTGAAAATCTAACGGTTCTAGTGTAATTCTAGAGGTTTCAATTCACATATCTAGTGCTTGAGAGATATACTTCTGGAATGCAACTACAGCTGTCCATCGATAATGCCGCGTGGTCGCTGAAACTTGGAACCTTAGAACCAAAGTCTGAAGTTTCAAATTTTTTGAAACCTCCAACCCACTGACTACAAAGATGACCAAGAAAGAATTGCAACTAAGGTTAGGAAAATTTGCACTGACACTTCACCACTACATTTTTTTTATTTGGTTGATATTATGTTTAAATCACCAATGTTTTTTTCTTAATCATTTGAAAATAGGTTTAATTCACCAATGAATTTTACTTTTTAGTTTGAAAAAAAGTTTTAATCACCAACAAAATTGTTTTTTCTAGTTTGAAAATAGGTTTAATTCGCCAATCAAACTATTTTATTGGTTTGAAAATAGATTTTAATTGCCAATGGAAAAAATTTAGTGGTTTTAAAAAATTTGCATTTCGCCAGGATTTTCCACAAACTTCTAGCAACTAGAAAATATTCGCCAATGGACACTATTTTTTTTTCACGAAAAATAGAAAAAATAGCCACTCAAATTAATATTTTTATTGGGAAGTATACAAGATTTGCTAGGATTTTACACCTTCGCCGAGGGGGGGTTTCTTAAAGTTTACCCTAATTGTATTGCCATTAGAGATTGATTTTTTATTAGTTTAATTTAATGGCATTATAATCACATGTTGGTGTTTCATGGAATGGATATAATATGCTATATTATTGTTCTCCACTTTGGTGATTTTGGTCCTTTCTCTAACATATATAGGAAGAGTTGAGTCCTGACAAGACCACCAAGTCAAAAGATTCTCTAGTACAAGAGGAAGTTAAGCGAAGATTGGAGAGGGTGAAGTATGACTTCAAGGGCATATAGCCAGGGACCAAGATTGCTTCTGCATGGTCAAAGATTGCAAACACAAACATGGGTCATGTAGATCACGATGAGTTTCAATAGAGGATGTTTGGAAATGCACCCACCTAGTTGGCACAAGTTATCACTCACACTGGATTGGCTCAAGAAATAGGATTCCCACCAACAGAACTTTGTCTGAAGTTGGTCTTGGAATGTGCAAAACACTATAAATCTAGGACGAGAATCAAAAATTGGGTCACAAGGAAGAGTAATGGAAAACCTAACTGAGGAGTCCATTACAGAGGCATTCAACATTGCCTCACATCACAAGCTCATTGAGGAAATCAACATGGGGAAGTAATCAAGTTCTATGAGGAAGACCCCAACAAAGCTTTGGAAATCATGATCAATTCTTGGATACTGAAACCAAAGCCACACTACTCCAAGCTTCCCAAATAACCACATAGAAGTGATTTCAAATTGGAGTATCATGACATCATAACTCTTTTGGGCAGGGTCATGGGAGTAGAAGAAGCTCACATATTTCAGACTTGGATGTTCTACCCCATCACCCAAATTGTGGCTAATAAACATTATCATTGGGAAAGAATCATAATGAACAATCTAGATGCTCAATTGAGAAGTGTGCAAGAAACCAACAGGTTTACTGTGACTTCATATCTTGTTTACATGTTGGCACATAAGACTAAGTACAAAGGTATCAGTTGAAAATGAACTATAAAGAATGGCAAGATATGGGATGTTTACCCACAATTACAACATAAAACATCCAACTACAAAAGAGCCAATGATTCCTTTTTCATGTATATTCCCAGGTTGATGCAAGATGCTCTTCATATGAAGGTTTCTTCTGATACCATGGACTTGATTAAGCAATATGGTCAATGGTTCATTCAGTTTCAAAGGTTCACATACATTCGGGTGCAAGGACCTCTAGTTGTTCCACTCAGATTACCTAGGTATCCAACCAACAAACTTCTAATGCTATAACTAACAAGGAAAATGGTAGGTTTTGAGGAAATCCTACAGGTGAAAAAGAAAGGATTGGAATCAGAATTCCCATTAAGAATAGGAACTTTAGAGGCTTTCCCTTCTATTCAAAGTGCTCAACATTTGAAGAATAAGATCACACAATTTTAATTATATTCTCATACCAATAGCAATATTTTTGACCCATATGGCAAGGCCATGAAGTAGGAAAATAGTAAATGCAGGCATAAGGACCACATTGAAGACTATTGGGCCAACTGTCGGGATGAATTTGAGGCCATAAGGAGAATTTTCTCTAGGTTGCCTTTGAAGTCAATCAGGTTATATAGAGTAGTGGATGTGCTTGACCAGGTATAGGATGATGATGTAGATTTCTCCAGCACCATGACTTTGAACCATATAGGAACAAGCCATTTCTTCCAATCAATTGGTCTGAGGAAGAAATAACAGATTTGGATCAAGTCATCGAGCCTATAAAGAAATACTCCAGATTATGGGTAAAGCATAAGGTGTTAGAGCTAGAAGCTGAAGGAGCCAAATTCACCTATGACTTGATGGGAGAATTGGAATCTTAGTTTGAGTAAGAAATTGAAGTTAATAAAGGTGATGTTATTGTTGTACCTCATGACGAGGAAGTCCATGAAGAAGGAGATAAACTAGTGTCTATTAAAAGAACTCAGAGCCAAGCACAAATGAAGTAATGAAAGAAGCCATCTCCTAAAACTAAGAAGGATCCTCAAGTTAGCACTATTGTACAAGAATGTGAAACTTCACAGCCTGTGAGGAAGAGGAAGATAATCACAAAAAGACAAAAAGCTCCCAAAGCAAAGAAAGGTGAAGCTGCTACCGATGCTCCCTCTTTAGCAAGGGTTGTTGATTTGGAAATTTTAGGAGAAAATCCCCAAGTGTAAGGAGAAATTCTCCCAAACACAAGGTCTCTCTAGTAGAGAGAATGAAGATTACAAAAGAAGTGCAAGATGAAGAGACACCTACTAATGATATGGAGAAGAGAGCAGTTACAGGAAATAATTCCCATCCTCTTTCTCCTCATAATGTGTGAATTCCAGAAGAAATTTCCCATGAGGAAGGAAATATATCCAATGATCTTGAATAACCAAATGAAGAAGATGATGAGGTCTTTACTCCCGAAAGTAGAGAGTGGTGGAAATTTGTACAAGAAATGAAACAATCTACCTCGGGACTAGAAAGTAAGAATATAGAATTTGAAGTAGTGTAGGAGAAACCACCTTAGTCTCCAGAGAGGGTAATCATTGATGAATTAGAAGATCACCTTGAGGTAGGGGAAAACAGAGAGGAGTTTGCTGATAGTCCTCATCAGGACAAAGAGGAACAAGGGAATCAACCAAAAACATAGCAGAATGTTGAGGAAAATGTGGTCGATAGTCCAAATAAGGAGGTAGAAACTGATCTATAGCTCCTGAGTGGTTAGAAAAGAGATTTAGTAAGAATCCCATAATTGTGCAAGAGGAAACCCCTATCTGGGATAAATTTCTTGAACAATGGGGGAAACCCAAGCAAAGAAAGAGAGCTAGGATAGTCTCTAAGATTTCAAGAGATGAATTCAACAACAAGGTTATACATGTAGCAGTGCCCACAAATGATAAGTTCAAGGATGGGGTTAGGCCCTTTGATTATAAAGTACAAACTATTAATTTGGGGCCAACAACCAAGGAAGAAGAAAAGGAGGAATTCCAAGAATCTTCTTAGGAAAATTTGAGGAGATTAGACAAAAAACCAAAGGAGAAAGAAAAGAAGCAAAATTAGCTAAATGATGTTTAAAAATATGTTCAACATTTGATGAAGCCTCTACAAACTATGGGAAGTGAAAGTACTATTCTAGAGGGATTGTTGCATAAAGAGGTAGTTTCAAAAATTGAAAGGTTGAAATTCTTTGTTCATAGCACTTAGGGGTGGTTACAAGATCATGTTAGTGATTGAGGAGATGAAACAATTGAAAAAATACTTAAAATTCACACCAATGTTTCTGATTTTCTAGAGCACATTTCACAAGTTGTTGCAGATTGCAAGAGGATTGTTGGGTCAAATGTCAAGGAAATTTTGTAGGTACCTAAAGATGAATTGTCCAAGTTGGATAACCTTTCCTATGATGAAGTTGGAAAGGTGAAGGGATGGATTGAATTTTGGAACTATAGAAAAGAACTCCTTTCCAAGGTTTTGAAGAAAATAATGAAGATACAGGGGAAGGTGAAAGAAATATATGATGGTTGCATCAATTTTTTGGAGATAATGGATGGAAGAAAGAAGCTTCGCCATAAAAAAATGAACATCAACAAGTTACAAGGATGGTGGCATGAGATATATCCTCTTCTTGATAGTGCTCCAATCACTAAAGAAAATTTGAAGGATGCAACAATTTATATTTCCAAGCTAGATAAATACCATGAGCTGCAAGTTGAATGGAATAAGGTGATGCCCCATTATTTGGAAGAATTTAAAAAATTATAAGACAAGAATTAAATTTATTCTAGTTCTAGATCCAGAAGATAGGAAGGAAATATTGGTGAAGGTAAAAGAATTATCCAATAAATTAGAAATCAACAAGGAGGGAGAAAGTAGCCAGCTTCCAGCTACCTAGAGCTTTGTGCCAATCATGTGACAATGAAACTTGAGGGCGACCTCAATTTTTGTTCAAGAAAAGGAATATTTGAAAGGGTCTAGGCTGACCTGTATGAAGTTTCAAAAATTAAATGTAAATTTTATTTTATTCAAAACTTCCTAGGCGAACTTGTCTGGCTGACCTATTGATGTAAACTCTAGATTTGGGCCGACCTAGTGTTACTCCTCTATAAATTGATGCTCAAGCCTCCTTTGTAATTTTTAGAATCAGTTAAGACATAGTTGCTAGACCTGTATTTGAGTTAATCTAGGTTCAACAAAGATTAGTTTTGAAGAATTGGTCCACTTTGAGTGTTTAATCATCTACATTATTAGTCTTAGGTCTAGTTTACCTTTCAGAAAATCTCTTTGAACCCTTATATTTTGTTATTTCTTTTTAAATTTGAGTTAATTTTTAGGATCAAAAGTATCACCATATTGCAAGATCTAATAAATCTAAGCTTCTAACATTTTTTTGGTAAGGTCCCTTGTGATTACTAGCATTTTCACATATTGTCTATGATATTTATGCATTGTCAAGACCTGACATTAGAAACCTTGGGGTTATCTCTTAAGGCTTGTTGATAGAGATTTATCTTTCAAGAGAGATAGGATACTTGCATTCTATTTGAGTTGTTGTGCAAAAAAACCATCAATAGATTGGTGCTAGAAGGAGGGCCCAATTGGATTTTCTTCTATCTACAATTTCTCCTTAGAGATTTCAAAGAAGAACTAGATCTACACTAGGGGAGGAAGATTTCCAAGAGTTACAAGCCCCTACTAGATCAAGAAGGGCCAAAAGAAGGGGAGAATCATCATCTACTCCACCATTTCCACCCTCTCCATCATCCTCACCTCCATCAAGCCCTCCATCATCTGATTCTGAAGCCATTTTCATTCAACAACCACAACTAGTCATTAAACAACATTTACCACCTCCACCACCACTAATGACTTTCTTGGAAAACAACTAATCAACCTTATCCTTCAACAACTAAAATGTTATTCCAAAGAATCTTGAACATATCTTCTCCAAGTTTCATATAAATTTCCTTAATAGGACTACAGAGGAGCACATCAGGATTTTCTAGATTTTCCTTAGGGTTAGAGGTATCAATCATGAGGATGTTGCATGTAGGATTTTCCCATATTCCTTAGGAGAAGATTCTTTTTATTGGTATAACCATTTACCTGCTAGCTCAATTCACAATTGGACATAACTTGAGAATGCATTTTTGTAGAAATTCAAGATTCCCATCAGTGATAATGAATTGTATTTGTAGTATACTAGGGTTAAAATGGAAGTTAATGAGCCCATAGGGTCATTCAATAATAGGTTTCATTGTGCATATACTAGGCTCCAGGCTCCTTATGCTGTACATAATGCTTCTGCCCTAGAAGTCTATTATGAAGCTCTTGATAGTATTACAAATACTTTCCTCAAATGGAGGCCCAATCCTCCAAACACTTTACTTGATGCTTATGCAGAGGCAATCAAGCTTAGCACATATCTGAGAGAACATTTGTTAAGACCCTTGCCATATTTAGGACCTACTGCTCACCTAGGACAAATTCAAGCACTCAACCAAGCTTTGACTAATCATACACCCTCTATGAATCCTATGCCATAATTTACTTTAGTTCCACATCTGGGTCCTCCAATGAATCAAGCCACACCAATGCCCAGTTATCCTCAAAAAAGTGTCAATCATCTCCTCCATTCAGAACAACAGGCTAGTTTTCCCACATAGTTTCAAAATTTTTAAGTACTAAACCAGTCCATGGATTTAGGAGTAACATCAGGATACCCTCAAAAAAATTCAGGACATGCACCATATAGTTTAATCTTGAAAAAGAAAGGTTGGATGAATTGACTGAACAAGTGAAGAAGCTGAACATGGAAGTAACATACCTAAGAAACCAAAATAGTCAACTCCAAGCTGCTTAGAGGAATATGCAGTCCAATTATAATAGGGAGAATTGAGATTTAGCACAAGGACATGGACAAAATTTTGAGAGAGGGAAACCATCAAGGCAAAATTTTGATAGAGGATAGACAAGTGGAAAAGGATTTGACAGAAGACAACCATCTAGGCAGAACAAAACATGGAACACAAGGCCGAATAATGGAGGTGTCCCAAATCCATTGGATCATTCTCCTAATCAGGATAAACCATACAAATAAGGAAAAATATGAAGCCACCTTAGATGTGTTAGGATGTCATGTCACTAAGACTCATAATTATCTTTTTTTAAAATTACCACAAAATGATGAACACAAAAAACCATGATACTTCCTGAAATGAAAAAAAATAGAGATTGAAAACCTCATCTCATGTAAAGTAGGTCAAATGAAGTAATGCCACAAAAAAGATCCTTTCCAAGTGCCCTTGGATGTTCAAGTAATTGACAGAAATATGAAATCTTAAAAAAAAAGTACCTAGGGTAGATTTTGGAAAAACTACATGTATGGATCTGAAGAGCTTTGAAATACCTTTCCTACATCATAGGAATTGCAAAAAATGGAGATATTAGTGAAAAGTTATGAGCTCAAAAGAAAAAAATGATGATATGACTTTGACTGACAATATAATGAACCAACAAATTTTTTTTATAATGAGACCTATTCCACTAGAAAGTAAATGGAACCGACTTTTAGATGATTTTTTGTTTGCCCAATTTTGACACTATATGCCCAAGTTATGCCTATAAGGAAAAAAATAGCTTCATTAGGGAAAATGGGGGCTAGGAGGGGGACTTGAGATAGGTCGTATGATGCTAAATTCATGTTGACATCAACATGACATTGGTGAATATTTGCAATCATTAGAAAAAGTGCAATTCACCTAAAAATTTGACGATCATCAAAAAATATTGTCGAAATATGCCATAACATTGAATATTCCCTGGCACTTGAGTGTTGTATTATAGTGTTCAAATGACTACTGACAGTTGGTAAAACCACCCTATGGTGGGAAAATGGCCTAGTGGTGGATATAAGAGGTATCACCCCCACCGAAATTGGCGGACCCACTGATGGTATGGTAAATGTAGGAGTACAAGTATCTTGAGGGGTACAACCTACACATGTAAGGTACCCTCACAAACTACATGATTTACTTAAATGAAGACTTTTTATTTTTTTCTTACTTCAAATTTCAAACATTGGAGAAAAATAATTAAAACTAGAATAAATTTTAAAAGACTTCTTATACCTTTCCATTTCACCTGCACACAGGGGTGTATAGACCTAAGACAATATAATCATATTGATTCGTACAAGTATACAAATTTTCTTGGGGATTTGTGTAGCCCCTAATTTTTTATTTATTTTCAATTGCTAAAATTTAACAAAATGAAAGGGGATCTTAGGTTTTGTGATTGTTCTAGACTCAATGGTGATGCCCATTTTGCTCCAAGATGAACTGATTTTTCCCTCTAGGATAGATCTCTCAAAATTTAGATGGGAAGTAAAAAATATGGTGTTTTGATACCATGTTGGAGTTGATAGTGAATTCCACAACTCCCAAAAATTATCTACAGCTAAAACACCTATCACAAATGAGAGATCAAAGCAATGATTATGCTCATGCAACTTTGAGAAGATAATGATTGATCCATAAAAGCATTCAATATGTTTTATGTTTTGAATAATGAATATGAATACTTGAATTATAATGAAATGATTGCAAATTATAAATGAATGCTTATAAAAGAAAAAGTGTAAAAAATAGATAAGGATTTGATTAGATTGTGATAAGTGTCCTAATCTTATGCAATGAGATAACTTGACCTACAAATAGCCCAATATAATAATGGAAAAGAACTCCTAATTTTAGCTTAATTAATTAAAGTAATAAGGGATGTAACAATTAGTTGATGACTAATTAATAATTAGGTGATTATCGTAATTACTCTAATAAATATTATCAGGTACTAGTATTTCTATAGAAAATATTAGAAATATTGCAAGCCCCATATGTTTAGAGCCTTAAGCCATGGATCCAGGTGTTAGAATTGTGAATAACATGAGACGGAGGTTAAAAAATTTAACAAAAACACCTTCCACACAAGAGAGCTACAAAAAATGATGCAGAGTAGGGAGGAATTTTCCAAACAATCACAATTCAAACTATTCTGAACAATATTTCAACCTTGTCAACCCTAACTTGACCTTTATCTCACAATTCCCTCAAACTGCCTTGTAGCATTCCAAATAGAGAAAATTGAGCATATCTTTCAAAATAAATTTCAAACCCACAAAATGATTCACATTCTAGATACCCTTTATCCTCTACTATGATATATTCAATTTGAAGATAGAGTTGTTTTATAACATACCCTCCCAAAAATTGCTGCTATGTTGAAAAGTGGCTCAATTAGCCCTATTTTTCAAAAAATTACACACCAAACACCCTCTCAACCACATATATCTATTCCTTGACCTCAACCAGGTCACAAATAGCCAAAAATAATAATTTTTCCCATTAAAACACTTTCTAGTTCACCAAACCCCAAAACCCTTATTTAGGCCACTTTAGGCTAGTTATAAGAGGGTTTATTGAAACTATGTACTCCAAGCCTAAAAACACTTTGAAAACAACTCAAACACGCCATTATAGGTCTGAAAATGCTTCCTAAATCAACTCCCACACTTTATCAATGCATTTAAATCAAACTCCAACTCTTAACCACCATTCTTGGCTTAAAACATGAATGAAATCCACTAGGGCATCACTCTAACTTCAAAAAAATGCCTCCCCTACCACTGAAAAACACATAGACACAAAACCTACATCTAAAGGTTCCATTCCACCAAGTTAAAACAAGTTTCACCAGGTGGAATGGCTTATAATTCTATTTTACTCTATCAAACCCTCAAATTCAGGGTTCCCGAGTAGTCAAGAGAAAAAGTGCAATAAAAACCTTGAAACTCAATGAAACTCTATGAAATAAAGACCAAAATGAAGTTAAATAAATCCTCCATCAATCAAAGTACATAAATAATCTTCTACAGACTGTACAAGGCCGTACTATATGCTAGAGTAAAAGATTTCTATATGAAACATAGGGAAAAACAAAGAAATTTATTTTCAAATTCAAATTCTTACATCAACCAACCCTCAACCAACATTCACAATGCCTTTTTAAACACATCTCAACTTCCCCCAACCAAAAATAATTGACTCTTAGCATCCCTTACACACTTTGAGCCTTCAACTTCCCATTTTTCATTTTTTTACAATTTTGCATTATGACAACTTTTCCAAGATTTTACAATATTAACAAGATTAACCCAAAATGACTCTAATTACATTTCAAATGGTCTATTATAACCTTATTACATGAAATTTAGACTCAACACACCAAAAAATTAAACTAATACTGTATTTACATAAGTTGGCATGGTGCCCCTGCACCATACACCCAAATAGAAAAAGACTGAAGTCCCTTGAGGACTATATTGCAGTAAATCATGCTTGATCACATCATCTTTTTGATTTCCAAATTTCCTTCCATCTGGGAACCCTTTCCATTGAACCAAGTATTGAAGATTGGTATCATGCTTTGCACTATTGAACTTTTTGCCACCTAGACTTTGCTCCAACTTGAACAACCTGCTTGATGGATGTTGTTTGACCTTCTCTTCATTTGGAACTGATGTTAAACCTGCTTGAACACCTAAAAACATATCTCTACCATCCTTTTCTTGAACTATCCTCTTCTTGACTCTTGTTGCACACTTGAACTTACCCACATGTCCTTTCCATTCACCTTGAATCACTTCACCTTTTCCTTTCATCTCTTACCTCAAATTATCTACCCCTAGAACCTCTATTTTATCAGGTTTACAAACCTCTTTATTGAAAAAAATTGACTACCCACTAGCCTCTTTTGAAATCAAAGAACCAAACACCCTTTCTATTATGACCTCAATATGCTTCTCAACCCAATCTTTAATCTCCACAATTAATTCATCCTTGACCTACTCATTATCAAATTTTATCCCTAACTCAATATCATTTCCTTCCAAGTTCATTTCACTCTTCAAGTCTATTGTTTTGATACCTTCAAGAGTAGGAGTGGTTGCAAACTCCTTAGGCTCCTCTTCCTTTATATTTACATTTGTCCCTAACTCAATATCATTTCCTTCCAAGTTCATTTCACTCTTCAAGTCTATTGTTTTGATACCTTCAAGAGTAGGAGTGGTTGCAAACTCCTTAGGCTCCTCTTCCTTTATATTTACAAACTCTTTCTTACCTAACATTATCACCTTGTCTACCTTACCTTGTACTTTATCATCCTTTACCAATGGAGTCAAAGTAAAAGAGATTCCATCCTTCTCAATCTCATATGTATTATTTCTACCATCATATAGTGCATGTCTATCAAACTGCTATGGTCTTCCTAGCAACAAGTGGCACACATCCATAGGAAACACATCACAAATAATTTTGTCTTTATATCCACCAATATTAAAATTAACCCAAGCTTTCTGATTCACTAAAACAGATTGACTCTCATTCAACCAAGGAATTTATAAGGTTTTTCATGTGGTATCTTTTCCAACTTCAGTTTATCAACCATTTCAATAGACACCATGTTATTAGTACTTCTAGAGTCTATCACTAATTTACATACCTTTCCCATGAATTTGCAAGTGGTCTTGAAAAGTGTTCATCTTTGTGTTGATTGTTTCTCCTTGGATGCTTTGAGGAGTGTTCTTCTAACCATCAAGGATTCTCCAACTTCTAGAGTAGCAAGTTGATTAGGAGAGTTAACACTTTCACAATCTTCCTCTTGCACCAATTGAACTCTCTTATCACCACTGATTGAAGTAGAAGCTTGTTTCTCTAGAAACTTCCATACTTGATAGCCAAACTAATTACAATGATAACATATTCCTAAAAAGTTCTTGAACCTCTACCTTGTCCACCAAATCTTCCTCTAAATCCTCTGAATTCACCTCTTTGATTAGCAACTTGGTCTTTGCTTTTACTTGCATCTTCTTGGTCTTCATAGGGCTGTCTTGAACCTCTTCCTCTATTAGTGTTTCCTCTGCCTCTTCCTGGTCTTTCTTTCCTTCTTTTTAACTTCTCTTCTACCCTCGTAGCCAACTAAAAACATTCTTCAACCATCCTAGGAGTAGCAAGACTCAATTCATCTTGAATTTGAAATCTAAATCCATTCATATACCTTGCTATCTTCTCATTTTCATCCTCAACATGACTAGCTCTAATGCTTAATTTGTGAAATTATTCAGTGTAGGCCATGACATCCTTTTCATTTTGCTTAAGTTTTGCAACTTCTTGAATGTTTGTATTGCATGATCACCTGGCAAGAATTGACTCTTAATCTTTGATACCATCATGTCCCATGAACTTATTTTTGTTTTTCCTTTTTTCACTCTTTCCTCTTGCACATAGTTCCACCAGGTAAGAGTAGGGCCTTTCAACTTAGTTTTAGTAAACTTTACCTTCTGATCATCTGTAACCTCCTTGTACTCAAAGTAGTTGTCCAATGCATCAATCAAATTCAACACTTCTTCTGCATCCAACTTTCCACTATACATTGGAAAATATATTTTTATATCAAAAGCATCTCTCTTGACAACCTTCAGCATCTTCACCATCCTTATTTCATCAAGGTCCAACTCATCATTACCTTGAACTCTTCCTCGAGGTTTTTCATTCTCACCCTCTTCCTCTTCCTCTCGGTCACTCTCCTTTTCAATGGACTTTCCTGTCCTTTGATTTGTTTCCAATACTGCAAGTCTAGCTAATATTGCTTCTTGAGGCTCCATCATTTTTATCTCTCTAGCAATGAATCCACTTCCTTTAGGAGGCATCTTGTCCTTTCAATCTACAACTTTTCTTTATTCAGAATTCAACCTTTCTTCCTTGAAATGATCAAAACCTATGCTCTGATACCAACTAATGCAGATCAGGGAGAAATTTTCCAAAAAATCACAATTCAAACTAATCTGAACAATCTTTCAACCTTGCAAACCCTAACTTGACCTTTATCTCACAATTCCCTCAAACTGCCTTATAACATTCCAAATAGAGAAAATTAAGCATATCTTTCAAAAGAAATTTTAAACCCACAAATTGATTGACATTCTAGATACCATTTATCCTCTACTTTGACATATTCAATTTGAAGATAGGGTTGTTTCAGAACACACCCTCCTAAAAATTGTTGCTACACTAAAAAGTGACTTAATTAGCCCTGTTTTACAAAACAACTACACACCAAACACCCTCTCAACCATAAATATCTATTTCTTCACCTCAACTAGGTCACAAATAGCTAGAAAAAACAACTTTTTCCCACTAAAACACATTCTAGTTCACCAAACCCCAAAACCATTATTTAGGCCTCTTTAGGCTAGTTACAAGAGGGTTTATTGAAACTATGTACTCTAGGCCTCAAACCACTTTGAAAAAAACTTGTAAACACCATTCTAGGTCTACACATGCTTCCTAAATCAACTCCCACACTCTATCAATGCATTTTAATCAAACTCCAACTCTTAATCACCATTCTTGGCTTAAAACATGAATGAAATCCATTAGGGCATCACTCTAACATCAACAAATTGCCTCCTCTGCCCCTGAAAAACACATAGACACAAAACCTACATCTAAAGGTTCCATTACACAAGTTAAAGTAGGTTTCACTGGGTGGAATGGGTTGTAATTCCATTTTACTCTATCAAACCCTCAAATTCAGGGTTCTCAGGTAGTCAAGAGAAAAAGTGCAATAAAAACCTCGAAACTTAATGAAACTCTATGAAATAAAGACCAAAATGAAGTTAAATAAATCCTTCATCAATCCAATCCAAGTGCATAAATGAACTTCTATAGGCCGTACAAGGCTGTATTGTACGTTGGAGCAACATATTTCTATATGAAACATAGGGAAAACAAAGAAATGTATTTTCAAATTCAAATTATTACATCAACCAACCCTCAACCAATGTTCAAAATGCCTTTTTAAATACATCTCAACTTCCCTCAACCAAAAACAACTGACTCTTAACATCCCTTACACACTTTGACCCTTCAACTTCCCATTTTGCATTTTTTTGCAATTTTGCACTATGACAACTTTTTGAAGATTTTACAATATTAGTAAGATTAACTCCAAATGACTCTAATTACATTTTAAATGGTCTATTATGGCCTTATTACATGAAATTTAGACTCAACACACTAAAAAATTAACCTAAGACCATATTTACATAAGTTGACATGGTGCCCTTGCACCAAACAATAATATGTTATATCCTTAACTAGAAAAACTTATAGAATGAAATAATACAAAGGTGAGAGCGATTTATTAGATCAACCCTAAATTATAAAGGGATTAGATCATTTCAAGTGTTATCATCCTATATGATGAGAGAGAATGATCTAATATTAGCCCACTCTAGATAACAAAAAAATACACTCCTAAGTTTAGCTCAAGTGCATGAAATGAATTAGCCTAATAATAAATTAAATATTAACTAATTATTAACTAATACATGATTACTAACACCCACCCCAAGTGAAAAATTAGAGAGTAGCTAAGAAACCTAAAAAATGAGTGCATAAAAAGAAAATAATGCATGATGGTTCTCGACAAACAAGGCTTGGTGAGATACCCCTGTACAAAAAATCTAATCTCTGACAATTGGAGAAAAGGAGAAAAATTTATGGAAAACTCTTCTCAAAAAGAGAGAAAGGAAAATGAAGGACTAAGAAGCCTCCAAGACAATGTCCTAGAAAGAATAAGAACATGAAGAACATTATCGAGGTATGAAGATAATTATCAAAAGATGACTAATATAGTGTTGAAATGAAGAACCTCTTGTGAAACAAATGATGATTAGGATTAAGACAACCATCTTCATGAGTTCCCCAATTGACACTACTTAAATAAGATGGAAAACAAAGGAAAAAAATTGGAGATCAAAGATATAAAGGGAATAGGTACCAATAGTCTAAATAACAGTGATCAAGTGAAAATAGAAGGTTGCCTCTAGAAACAGGAATGTAAGAGTGTCCATATGGTAAATGTTTGATCTCACTGAAATACATGGGTAGCTAATTGTTGCATCCACCTAGTACATAGGAAAAATAAGTAGATACATAGATCACTCCTAAAATGAAACTAAGGAGGCATTAGCACCGACAGTAGAAACCCCCCATAATACAAGAAGGGGAGAGCCAAGACAGGGCTACTAAAATTGTGTGTCACCAATAAGTGCATGTAGGAGAACAAAAACCATTTGAACATGTACATGAAAGTACCTACAAATAAAAAGGGTGTACAAACTAAGGCACACAAACATGAAGCAAGAATCATTGGGATTCAATCTTGTCATGGAAGGAATAATCACTTAACAAATGTGTGATGGTAAAACAAAATGGTTTACATGCAGGATCATGGGGGGAAAATAGTGACGATGCAAAAAAAAGAATGTGACATGAGGAAGTGAAAATCATGAAATTCATGTTTGAATTTTTGGTTGGGTTGGTAAAAAGTACATTTTCTAAGGTAAACACCAAAGAAAAATAGATATATGTTATTAACAGTGTTATTAACGAATATACGCTAAATAGATATTTGTTATTAACAAATATCCACTTTTTAAAACAACAGATATCTATCAATAATGAATATTCATTTTATACATCAGATATCTGTTATTAGAAACTTACAAATTTTTTGAGACTGAGCACATGTATATAAAATAATAATATAATACAAATTTATTAGATATTATATATTATATTATAAAATAGTTACATCTTATACATGAGCATCACATTTTATGATACAAAAAACCCACCCCATCTGCAATATCTAGCAACCTAGCTACAACATTTTGGGAGATCAGATCAGGATTGGCTTCCAAGAATGTAATAAACTTGTTGTCATTCCTTTCCTTTGTAATGCCCTTCTTGAACAAGTTCCATGCTTTTTGCAACTTTATCTTTTTCTTCTCTGTATTCAAATCTAGGAAACCCACCAGTATCCTAGATGTAGGAACTATTGAACTCTTAATTACCACTAATATAGCGTCCAACAAATCCCTTCGAACTATATGTTGTGCCACATGAATACCCCACGAAGAATAGTCTAGGACTTGTATGTAAATAGAGAAAAAGCATTCAAACACTTGCCCATCATGGATATGTTCTCTCACCCAGAACTCCCCCCCCATCCCTTTCAAAACAACCACCTTGGCTTCGTCATCACAATGCTAAAACAAGAAGGAAATCTATTTTGCAGAGAACTCGTTGCCTCCAATTTCCCTCCCACACCTGCATTCAATACCAAAAGGCTTCACCATCCTTCCACCATAAATAAAACTTATCATCTACCTAGTTCCATACACAATGATGATTAATATAAAATTGCAATACAATTCCAATCAAGCCTCTAATTGCTTGGGGAGATCAACATCATCCATTTGGCACCACTATTGGTTGGCACTCATCACCATGCCTAGACAAAAATTTGAGCAAAATCATAAGAAATCTTGGTGTGTCGAAGAATCTACACACCCCTGTCCAAACGTCTACCATTTTCAGTTTGTAGTCTTTTCTTTGGTTATCGTTGCAGCCAAATCTCGAGGCAAGTTCAAAGCGCAAAATAATTTTTCAAAATTTTCTAAAGATACAGTTTTGAATTAAATAAATATTTTAATATATTAAATATATTATAATATTAGTATATATAATAATATATAATAATATATAATAATATATAATAATATATATATTAAAAATATATAATATTTTATATATATATATACTTTTTGTTTGGTAAATCGCTGCTAAGGGGCAACACCCTATGCTTTTGATTAGAGCTATGAACCAGTGATGCCACATATGGGGGACCTCATCCCCTATATCACCATAACCACCATTTCCACCACCACCTTAACTACTACTGCCGTTACCATATCCACTGTCACTGCTACCTTTGTTGACCTCGTGGCCGCTTTCTCCTTGCGGCAATCCCACTATCCACTGTGGGGTTCGACCCTTAGACAACCCAATTGCTGCCCTTGCAACTTAATCGTTGCACTATGCGATCAACCCTAATAAATATAATATATTATTATATATTATGTAATACTATATATATTAAATATTATAAATATTAATATATTATAAAATATCTCATGTCATATATTATATTTGTAGACACATAATTTATCCTGATTGATATCATGCATTTGATTATGATTCTTGATCATTTCTTCACTAACCAATTAATTGAATAATTTTTATTTAATTAATTAAATTCATCAAAATTTTCTCCTTAATTAGATAATACACTTTATTGGATTATTTCGTCATGTTCTTCATTTAATTAAATAAATCAATTTCATTTAATTAAATCCTAAAATTCCTCCTTTAATGAAATAAATCAACTTTATTTAATTAAAATCCTAATGTTCTCTCTTTGATTAAATAAATCAACTTTATTTAATTAAAATCCTATTGTTCTCTCTTTGATTAAATAAATCAACTTTATTTAATTAAATCATAATGTTCTCTCTATTAAATAAGCCAACTTTATTTAATTAAATCCTGATGTTCTTCATTTAATTGAATAAATCATTTTATTTAATTAAATTACTAACCTCCCAACTATCCTCTTATTTGATTTAAATAAATCTAAAATCAAATGTCAAATCAAACTAACTTCATCTAAGTTAATTAATCTCAAATTAATTAACTCCTAAATCCTCCATTCCTCTGTCTTTTGCAAGTTGCACATGTAAATCAATTTATTTGATTTATTCATTCCTCCTATTTCCATTCAAATATGGCATATTCTTGGAATATTCCACTTATTTGAATTCTCCCTCCCAAAGGACTTTTGTCCTCCAACTTGGCATTAAAGGCTCTTACATGTCCTCTCCTTGAGAAAACTTGGCATTAATTCCTCTTACATCCCCTCTTGCACAAGTCACTTCTTTAAATTCAAATTCCACCTAGATGCAGTTAACATGCACATTGTTCAAAATGTGCTCTACTCTCCTTCATTAGCATGTTGACAAGTGACACAATGCCATTGGTCCAATCTTTAATCCCACATTCTCCCCATTCTTCATTATCCAATCCTTCTTCCTTATAAATAGAGGCCTTCTCTATTGATTGAGGATCCACAAGTTCATCCACAATCATACACAACTTCGTGCAAAGAGATTATAGTCATTTGAATTCCAAGCACCCATGATTTCATCCACATTTTCATCCAAGTTAGCATAGAGTTCATCCTTCATAGCTAGGTTATTATAATTTTGCATCAAGGAGCATACAATCATCATTAAGCTTATCAAGGAATAAAGGGCTTCTTTCCACATCAAAGAAGCACCAATTCCCCCATGGGATGCTAGTTTGAGCATTTTCAATAAGATTTCATTAGCTTTTATTTGATATTTTACCTTGTTTTCTTGTTCTTGTGTTTGAATGAATTTCATGGGAAATGTTTGGTTTAAACTTGTTTTAGGAATAATGCTTGCTTTTTTGTCCATGTTTGAGTAGGTTTAGGCAAAGCATTCTACATTTGGCACTAGAAGGAGGGAAGAAAACTCAAAATTAATACATTTTTTTGGTTAATTTCATTGTTTTTGTCTTTTTTGTTTCTTCTCAAGACACGACACTGAAGAGCACAAACAACTATGTTATTGGTCCAGCGTCACTATATAGCGACACCGACTCTATTTCCAAAGGGCAACATTACATTAATTTCCTCGAGGGTTGGACTAGTCAAATTTCAAAGGGCGACACTGCATTAATTTCCCTGAGGGATGGACCAGTCAAATTTCAAAGGGCAACATTGATTGAAATACCTACACAAATGTTGCCTCTATTTTTGCATAGAGCGATGATGAAGCTCCAAATAGCAACACCTTCATGGATTGCGATGCTGGATTGGGGTAAAAATTTAATTTTTAGTTTTATTTTAACATGTGCTTTTTTATATTGATCACCTTCGACTTTTAACCTATTTTGTGGCTCTATTTCTTGTAGGCTAATCAACTTTTGTAGGTTTTGTGATCAAGAAGAAAAAAGAGGAAACAAAGGGAAGGCTTCCTATGGCACCTTCTTTTTCATGATTGTAAAAAAGTGCTCTTTAATACTTTGGGAAAATTTATAATCCTATCATTGGATATGTTATCTTCAACTTTAGAAATTAACTAAATTTTGTTTGGGTTATAAAAAGAACATACAAAAGCTTTCTTTTTCTCAAAGTTGGTAAAAATAACCTTAGAAACTCACTAGATTTGATTTTGGGTTTTAAAAATTGAACAAGCAACTTCAAACATTTGATTTTGGTGATATAAAAAGAACTCACTACTATCTTTGGGGATTTAAAATGAGCATGTGCTTATCTTTTTTTGTAATCTTTTTTACAAAATAATACTATCCAAATGTGTATGCACTTCTCTCATGCTTCATGGTGATCTTGAGAATCAAAAGAATTTCGGTGATATTAGGTTGTCTAAAATATTTCCTCCACATTTTGAATTTGGGCTCTTAAAATTGAACAAATATTGCTAGTGTGAGTAGATACATTGCATGTGTTCTCTCTTTGTTCATGCAAACAAAGATTGATCAAACTACAAATGTACTTACTTGCTTTTGTTTACCTTTAGATGGCCTGCCTTGGTGGGAGAAAGTACTCACCCTAAAGGAATGACCCAAGAGATAATGAGCATAAGCCAAGCTCTTCCAAACCATTATATAAATTTGTGGTTGTGATGAAAATCGTAAACAATGAGAAGCGGTGCAAGATAACTCTCCCCCAGTGCCTTTATGATGTGTAAGGCCCTTTTTCTAAGGGTT
Source organism: Sequoia sempervirens (assembly GCA_007258455.2). Lineage (NCBI taxonomy): Eukaryota > Viridiplantae > Streptophyta > Pinopsida > Cupressales > Cupressaceae > Sequoia > Sequoia sempervirens. The sequence goes on along the minus strand of VDFB02092004.1, from coordinate 29,526 downwards.
GGGAGATCTCTCACAAGGTGTTTATCATTGGACCCCCTAAACTGGATGCCCTTACAATGAACCTTTGTTTAGAATCCAAAATCCCAATATTTGTTGTTGTCAGGAGGTCAAATCTCCAAAGCCATCCCACATACTTGCGATTCTTTGTAGAGATGAAAATTTCATCATGGGAGATTCATGAGAATTGAAGCTTGGCTAACTTGCAAAAGTGAGTGTCATGGAGGGGAGCCAGTGTGGAGAAGCTTCTAGTCATCCACTATGAATATGCACAACTGGATTTATCCAAGTGGGAAATTCAACAAATATTTTCTTTTCCATCCTAGGAGTGTGTAATTTTGAGTCAATTAAACACATTGTTTGGATCCAAAATCTTGAATACAAAAAATAAACAAGGACATCAAATTTCAAACCTTTAGAAGAAGAAAATACCTTTGAAAAATCCAAGTGCTATTGCTTGTCCCTAGGGATTTCATCCTTAGAGGCTTCTAAGTATTTGGGTTTATATCTTAATTTTCTCTCTAAAGTCAACATTAGGGAACTATTGCCTTGATTCTCTTGATTTCCACATAATGGACTTTGTGGGATGAAAAGAAATTGAGACATTAGACATTTAGTTTGAAAAGCTAAGCAAGAAAGTGTTTGTGGTAAAAAAAAACTCATTAAGCAAAGATAAAAGACAAATTGAACCCCACACATGTGTTTGTTCAAATGATTTCCCACAAGATCAAAATCCCAAAACCAAAGTCCATCAATCCTCTCAAACATCTTAGTCCAAGCAATCTCAAGAAACATCAGTATATGCTTTATCAAGTTAGAGAAAGATTTCTCTATAACTTTTACAAACGTGCCTCAAAAAACAATCCCAATTTGTATTTGTTCTATTATTGTCAAAATCCAAGTCTTTTTAAACATTTTGAGTATCTCACTTTGTAGGGTTGACAAGTTCTTCAAAGTATAGCATGTTCTTCAATACCTAGGTTTTGTAAACAAAAGTCTCTCAAGGTTCACTTAGGATCAAAATCAAAACTTTCATCCATCCTCAAATATCAATCAAAAACCATCTCGCAAATAACTCTTAGAAATCTTAGAAAAATCCTTCATACTAGAATTTTGGAAAATCCTTTAAATCAAATTAAAAACATCTTGTTTGACTAAGTGTGTGTGGATGCATCCTTCTTCATACACTTAGTTAAATTATCATCTTGTGGACAAGTTTATTCCAAGACAACATCTAACCTCTTGAAGTTTATGAGTTCATTATCAAGTCCAAATCAAATCCAAATCAAATCAAAATCAAATCCAAATCAAGCCAAAATCAAATCTAAATCAAATCCAAATCAAATCCAAAATCCAAAATCCAAAAGTAATAAAGTCTAATATCTCCTTTAAGGTTTCTTAAAATTTCAATCATTCACACCACTCATCTTTCATCATCTCATCACCACCCTTTTATCCTTAACATATTATACTTTCTTTTTTGTACCTAAAGTGTAGACCAATCTAAGGAGTTAGAGGTTCACCTCCCATATTCCTGAAAATTGATCCTTATTTTATGGTCCAAACTAGATCTCAACAAAAGAACATGGAAACAAACAAAGAAACATCCACTTCAAGTGACTTGAGTCAAACTGCACCTGAAATCAACCCCATTGGATCTAGCAATCCCCCACTCAACCTTCCTCAACTTCCACAATATCTTCAAGAGGGAGTTTTCCAAGTGGAGGATATCACCAACAATGTTCTAGGAATGACTCAAGATGAAATCATGGAAATGGTCCAAAATCCTAAAAATCACAAAATTGTCAACACAATGATGAGACTTAATCCTTCACAATACATGTTGGAATTGGAAAAGGAAGGGGCTAAACTCCCTTTTGATTATGATGTATGCAATATTATGGAGAAACCTCTTGGGATTATGCCACGGGTCTCATTCACACCTTCCTTCCAAAGCATCATTCAACCCATCCCACAAAAAATCTTATCTCATGCTCCAAGTCAACCCATAGTTACCATGGGGAGTTCATTGCTTCATGCTCTTCAAACACATCCCCTTGTAAAAAACCAAGACTTGGATGCAAGCACCATCTTGGGTCAATCCATCCCTTAATATTTGAAAGACCCATACATTCTGCTTGTCTTTCATGACACCAACAATCCATCCACCTTCATCGCAACACCGAAATATTCCCTTAACACACAAGTCTCTCTCCCCATGATTTCACAAGGACAAGGGGGACTATTTGGACAAGGGAGAATCTTTGATATTCCCTCATCATCATTTTCTCAGGGAAACAAACCACCCATCTTCCCACCATTTCCCCCTCTACCATTGACATCCACACCAATTCTCAGTTTAGGGCAACCCCTTTTACTAATCCTCAATCAAAAAAATCAAAGCAATCCTCCAGTCATGAATGAAATCAACATACCAAATCCTACGATCATGCCACTGATATAGCAACACCAGGTGGCACCAATCCAAAAGACACAATCAATTGCTGCACCATCTATAAATGTGGTCTCCCAAGGACCTAGCATATCCACCACACCATCTACCACACAACCCCCTATCATCAATCCAACATCACCTCAACAACTACCTCAACAAACTATCATCACAACATCTCATACTATTCCAAATCCTCCACCTCCACCACCAAAACCAAACATGGAAAACCAATACAATAACACACTGCAAGCTGCCCAACAAGCCTAACAAAAGGAACTTCAACAATTTCAAAATCAACAAGCTACACAACTAGCTGTGCAACAAGTGAAGACACAACAAGCCACACAACAAGCACAACAAACTACTCAAGTGCAAGCTTAAGCTTTATTGCAACAACAAGTCACCCAAGTTGCCCAAGTTGCATAGGCCACCCAAATGACACAATCTACTCAACAAGCTCAAGCTCAGGTGCAAGCTCAATATCAAGCACATCAAGCTCAAGCACAAGCACAATACCAAGCACAAAAATAAGTGGCTTAGTAGCAAGTCTATTAGCAAGCTTTGCAACAATACCAAGTGCAACAAGAAGCAACTCAACTACTAGCCCAACAACAAGCATTGTTGGCACAACAACAAGACCAAAAACAAGCATTGTTGGCACAACAACAATTACAAGCATACTGACAAGCATTGATCGTGCAACAAAGTTTGTAACTGCCTCCCACAAACACCTAAAACAACCCACCCATCACTCAAATAATCAAACCCCATCAAAACCTGTTCATCCCACCACCCAATCCATAAAATGATGTGTCTACACAAATAAAATTTCTCTCACAACAAGTGGTAGAACTCCAATCAGGGAAGTCAATGAAAATGCCAAGAAATTTGTGCCCTTATCCATTCGACAGAAGCAATGCGATGGTTCCATTCCCAAAAGGGTTCAAGATACCTAAATTTGACAAATATCGTGGGATGGGTAATCCTAAAGATCACATCAGGGAATTATAGGTACATTGTATGGAATTTGCATACAATGACACTTATCTAATGCAACTATTCCCTCAAATTTTGGTTGGACCAATGATGAAATGATTCTCTCACCTTCCTCTCAGAATAAATTTTTTTCAAGAAATTATGGGCACATTTAGAAAAAACTACGCATTCAACATAGGCATGGACATGAGTCTAGAAGAACTACCCATTGTCAAACAAGATAAGGGTGAAACATTCACATCCTTCTTACAACAATGATCCAAGGCTAATAGGAGCAAGTGGATTATGCCAGAAGAACAACAAATCTGTACTATCATCACTAATCTCAAAGGAACCTTGTCCTTCCACCTGAAGATGCAAGGCATCACCACATATGACCAGTTGATCCCCAAGGCACTCAATATCAAAAGAGCCCTTATCACACAAGGGGGAACACATCCTTATCAAGACAACTATCCATCGACTAGTTATAATGAACCACCATGGTATAATGAAAATCACCTTTGTGATTTTCATAAAATCAAGGGGCACATGATGGCTAGTTGCATGAGATTGAAAAACATGATCCAAGACCTTATCGATGACAGAACCATAAACATTGAACAACCTATAGGAAACCAGAACCTTAAGATGTACATGAATCTAATGCTAGATCACAATAAACGGAATGAAAATGGAAAGGAAAAGTATAACAATGTAAACCATGTTTACGACCATGCTGTTGTATCCTTAGATTAATGAGTCACTATGGTCAATGTCAAGGGAGCTAGATCCAATTGTGGAGTCACCACACATGATGGTAGAGTTACCATTCCCAAACCATCACAACCATCCAAGGCACTAGCCTCTAATCCAAAATCCATTCCCTATGGTTATAATGTCTTGGACTAGCTAAAAAGGACCCCTGCCCACATCTCCATCATGGAGTTACTGAAATTCTCAACCGCACATAAGAAGATCCTAGAAGAAGCATTAGCCACATCCTCTATCCCCACTTATCTTGATGTAGACTAGTTCCAAGCTATGGTTAGACATATCACCACCCCACATCTCCTAACATTCTTTGAACAAGATCTCCTAATGCAACCATCTCATAACCACACACTCCATCTTAAAGTCCTATTCTATAAAAATAAAGTCAAAAGAGTCTTGGTGGAAGGAAGTGTAGGTCTGAATATCTATACTCTAAAGCTAATAGAGAATCTGGGATTCTCCAAGGACGTCATTGAAAAAGATAAAGGTATTACAATTAGGGCATTGATGATCAAGAAAGAGTGTCTTAAGGTACTACTCAACTCCCTATTCAAGTAGGGCCAGCCATCATGGAAACTACCTGCCCAGTCCTTGATCTTGAATTACCTTATAATATCCTCCTGGGGAGCCCATGTATTCATGGGATGAAAAATTCCACCTCTACCTTCCATCAATGTGTCAAGTTTCCCTATCAAAATCAAAGGGTCACAATCCATGGTGATCTTGAGCCATTTTATTATTGCAAGAATTTGGAAGCAAAGTACTACAAGATCCCTCAAGTCCCAAAGAATGATGAAGGCCCTATGACTCCATATGTAGATCCATCTACCTTAGCCTCCACTTCTGAGACAAAGACACCCGCCATTCTTGAATTTTTTGATGTCAAAGTCATTAGCCAAGACAATGGGTGTGGGGATTACAAAATGAAGAAGAGTGCCTTCATAATAGGAGAGTTAGCTCAATCTCCTAGATCTCATGGGAAAATGCATCCAAATAACACTTCAACCCAAACCTTCAAAGTAGACCCCTCCAGATTCAGATGTTGGGGAGACCTAAGCCAAGAAGTGGTGGACGAAAAGGACATATCAAGTCTGCTATACCAAGATGAAAGGGTTGTGCCTGATCTTCCCATGGATGATAATAGCAAAGGACTATAGATAATGCAAGGATGGGGCTACAACAAAAAAAAGAAACTCAAAGAAAATGACAATGGTCTTCTCGAACTTATCATTCCTAAGAATTGTATAAGGAATCTTGGCCTTGGCTATAATCCTCTGAAAATAACCATACTTGGCAAAGGTGCCCCAGTTAGAAAAGTAAAAGCTCCCCCTCATTTACTAGTATCCATAGGTTTTCCTTTAGACAACTATACCTTTGACATAACTGATGTGTGTGAAAAGGATCCTATCATTGACTTGCCCATGCTATTTGAGGATTCCTCCCTTTTCATGATTAGTACCCTATCTTTTGAACCATGTAATCAAGCGAATGAGCTAAAAAAAATTTATTTCCAACTCATCGATTATGAGCAATGAGGACCACTGATTTTTGACACATTAAAAAATGATGAGGCTCTCTCAAAATTCATGGGACTGTGGGATACTATACCATGTGGAGATCATAAAGATGGGCTCAACATTGAGCTAGACACACATGTGTACTACGGGGAAATAATTAAATCCCTCAATGACAAAAGTGAAAATTTAAGAATAATATCTAGGTCTTTGAGTGAAAACCACACTGTGGCACTCTCTAACCCAAAAATAGTAAAAACAAAAGGATTCATCCAATGGTGAAAACCTCTTTGAGGTGCTAGAGGATGAGGGATTCAATCTTCTCCTTAGTGCTATTCATCAGGAGAAGTTAGCAGTCTTAGTAGAAAAGTGCAATTCAGTCAACTTGGGAACAAAAGAAACACCACACATAACCTTCTATGTAGAATCACTTTTGACAGAAGAACATGAACTTCTAGCTGCATTCCTTAGGGAAAGAAAGGTAAAATTTTCATGGGCCTATGCTGACATGCCTAGTCTTGATCCAAAAGTTGTGGTTCATTATCTAGCCATCTACCTAGAAGCAAAACCAATAGATATGATTATCGATATGATGATGGGGCATGAAATGCTATCACTAATGGATAGATTCTCAGGATATAATTAGATCATGATAGCTAAGGATGACCAACACAAAATGATTTTCACTTGTCCATGGGGGACATACTATTGGAACATGATGCCATTTAGGTTGAAAAACCCAAGAGCTACCTACCAAAGAGTAATGATGCTAATCTTCCATGAAATGATTCACAAGACTATGGAAGACTATGTGGATGACATATTGGAAAAATCAAAGAAGCGTCAGGATCACATAGCAGCACTAAGCTCCATCTTTCATGGGCTAGAAGAATACAAGGTAAGGGTTAATCCAAAAAAGCATGTCTTTGGTATACAATCAGGCAAGCTCCTAGGGTACATTGTATCTATGAGGGGGATCAAGATAGACCCCTCCAAATTCAAAGAAATTCTTGAGATGGAGGCACCAAGAACATTGAAGCAGTTAAAGGGGTTTGCAGGGAAGACTCCAATCCATTTGCCAGTTTATAGCACAGTTAGTAGATAAGGCTATCCCATATTCCCATCTACTCCACAAGGGGATGGCATATAAATGGGACAAGAAATGTGATCAAGCATTTAATAAAATCAAGGAGTACTTGCTAACACCACCAGTTCTCATGCCACCAATTGCAGGCAAGCCATTGATCCTATATATATTGGCAACAATAGCAGCCCTTGGCACTTTCTTAGCACAACATGATGAAAATGGGAAAAAGAGATATTTAATACATCAGTAGAACCATGGTAGGACATGAGCTAAATTATACATCCATTGAGAAGACTTTCTTAGCAGTCATGTTCATTACACACAAAAAAAGACACTATATGTTGGCTCACTAGATAAAACTCATTGCCAAGATAGATCCTCTCAAGTATTTGCTTTCTAAAGGAATGATCATAGGGCAGAAAAATAAATGGGTCATGATCCTAATAGAAAATGACATTGAGTATGTAGAATAGAAGGCCATTAAAGGACAAGTAATTACAGATCAACTGGTAGAAGCACTGATGTATTCAAAGAATCCACTTGTATAAGAGTTCCCTGATGAGTCAATCTTTAACCTAAGCATGGAAAATCACCTGAAAGTATATTTTGATGGATCCTACACACAACATGGGTCAAGAGCTAGAGTCTTCATTACGCCACAAGAAGATTGGATACCCAAGTCATATAAGTTGTCTTTTCCTTGCACAAACAACATTGTAGAGTATGAGGCCCTTGTCATAGGACTCATAATAGTAGTACAGTGGAAGATCATGGCACTTAAAGTCTATGGATATTCAATGCTTATCATCAACCAGGTCAATGATGAATACCAAATGAAGGATGATAAATTGACCCCATACAAGAAACTAGTGGAAAGCCTCAAAGAGCTCTTCATGAACATCAAATTTGAGAAAATACCTAGGGGAAACAATAGAGAAGTGGATGCTATGGCAACAATCATATTGCTACTGGATATCCCATGCAATGTCCCTAAGCAAGAATTCCTTGTAGAGAAGCTTCTCATACCAACATTTAAGGTACCAAAGTTTGAATTCATGTGTGAAATTATTGGTCCCAGTGATCCCTAGTATAATGATATATACTCCTACTTGAGAATAGGAGTCCTCCCCGCTATATCACCCCAAACCTTAAAAGAACATTTGTCAAGAAGTCATCCCATTTTATTATCTTAGGAGACACCCTATACCGTAGGAGTATGGAGGGAACCTTGTTATGATTCCTTAACACCGAGGAGGCTTTGATTGCTTTAACTAAGGTACACAATGGCATTTGTGGGTCACATTCAAGTGGTATGACCTTGGCTAAGAAACTGTTAAGGACTGGGTACTATTGGTTGATGATGGAAAGAGAAGCTCATGACTATTTCCAAAGATGTGTGTAGTGTCAACAACATGGGGATCTCATGCATGGACCACCTTAGGAGCTCCACCCAATCATTACACCTTGGCCCTTTTAAAAATGGGGGCTCGATCTCATTAGCAAAATCAATCCCACATCTTCCAGTGGACATAAGTTCATCATCACTACCACCGAGTACTTCATAAAGTGGGTAGAGGCCATTCCCATGACCTATATTATAGGAAAGTAGATTTCCAAGTTCATCCTGAACTACCTAATTTTTTGCTACGGTGTTCCTCAAGCCATTATCTTAGATAACAAGACACCTTTCAAAAACTAGGATGTTTGAGACCTATGCCAAAAGTTCAATATCCAACATCGCTTTTCTAATCCGTACCATCCCCAAGGAAATGACCAAACAGAGTCTACCAATAAGATCATATTGAAAATCCTAAAGAAGAAAGTCAATGACGCTGGTTGTGACTAGCACCTACAATTGAACTCTTCCTTATGGGCCCACCAAACAAGCATCTACATACCTACAAGCACAACACATTTCTCCCTAGTTTATGGATTAGAAGCCATCCTTCTTATTTAGATCAAGCTCCCATCCTTAAGAATATAATTATAGAATCTCATCACTGATGAAGAATATTGGGTGTCACAGTTGAACAAGCTAGAACTATTGGTGAGCAGTGCATAGATGCCTTGAATCACCTGCAAGTCTATTAGAACTCTCTCAACAAGAGCTACAATAAGAAGATCAAGAGTTAGACCTTTCAATTTAGAGAGCTTGTATTGAAGGAGAATCAAAAAAATGTACCAAATCTAGATAGTAAGGGAAAGTCTAAGCCCAACTAGTTGGGGTCCTTCATCATCGTAGCAAGCTACAAATCAGGATCATATAAGCTATCTACACTAGAAGGTGAACCTCTATAGGAGCCCATCAATAGCTTCCATCTCAAAAGGTTTTATGCCTAAACTTGTAGGGTATAAATCTATAAAAATACAAAAAATATCAAAAAATATAAAAATCCAAAAAAATCAGAAAAAGGATTGAAAACAGTAAAGAAAAAAATCGTCCTCTAGTGAAAACCACTTTAGTGGCACTTTGGGAAAAGTAACTTGGTGAAAACTTGGAAAACAAGCACCTCATGTAAATAAGCACTTTCCATCCACCATGGTCTCTACGGATTGTTTTGTGTCATCCATTCATTACACTTCCATATCTCCATCTCTCACTCCTCTGCATCCACATCATAGCTTGAGCCTATGTGCATATCATGATCCCTCCTAGAACTACTTGACCCATTCCTAAGGTTAGTTTGTCTTGCCTATATTGGAGTAGTCTATTGCATCATGCTAGGGGCATGTTCCTATATCTGCATTGGATTGAATTCATGTATATTCTTGTAATCTTCCTTAAAGTTAGAAAATCCAAAAACATTCATAAAATCAAGAGAAATCCAAAAACATCCAAAACATATCAAAAAAACCAAAACAATTCAAAAAGTTAGAAAAAGTCAAAAAATAGAGTTGTCTTGTTGAACTACGGGTCTCTGAGCTTTGAACGTAGGCAAGGTTGATCTTTGATCATCCCCCGAGACACCTTATGTCATCCCTTTAGGATCTACCACAATAACTAGAAATCCATTTGTTCATATCTCATCAATAAATGATTTTGTGCCAGTCAAACTATGTGGTATCTACATGTATAACATAGACAAGGTTAATATTTGATCAGCCCCTAAGGCCCCTAGGATAGGTTGTTTGTCAAAATCTTGAAAAAAACCAAAAACATTAGAAAATTTGAAAATCAAAAAATTTGTAAAACATCTTGAAAATACCAAAAAAAAGCCTCAAAACATTTCAAAATATCAAAAAAATACAAATATTTGAAAAAATCCACCCATCCCATTTCACATTCACCCACAATAAACATCTACTCATAATAAATGATCATCATCCCAACCTTTGGTAAGGAAATAAAAAATAAGTCTAGCAGTTCAAAAGTGAAAACTCAAACATTAAGGTCTCAAGTCTAGGTCAGTAGGTAAACAAGTTAGTCAACTCTTGGTACTAATAGCCTATCATCCAATCAATCCTAAAATCATCTGATAACATCATGTCCTAGGATGCATCCTTCCTACAATGGACATCAAGATTAGGAATCACCATAGTTTAGTCTTGGGTAGAGGTATCAAGAACATTAGCTTGTTTGTTTACTTGATCTTTGTCTTGTTGACTTATCTTATTGTGCTCATTCCAATGACCTCTTGATGATGTCTAAATAAAATTATTTAGAGAGAAAGGAATTGGGCAATTATCTTTATCTTTCATTTGTTGTGCTTGTTGGATGTTCTTGTAATATAACCTTGGCGAATACTTGCTTTATTAGGTATGGATGGAAGGTGTTTTGGACAGCTTGTTGACTATTACATTGTTAGGTTTTTCCTTTCTATGTTTTGGTCTAAGATGTTTGAAATATCTAAAATACATCCTAGTAAGGTTTCTGTATGTCAGGTGTGAATAAGGATACTCCTATTTGATTGTCAAGTCAAATTCCATCACACTAGGTACAATGCCATCCTAGTTCTTTATACCTTGATGCATCGTATCTATGCGTGTTATCAAACATAAGGTAAGTAAGCTCTTTATATCCCTAATCTCTAATAAGAAAAACATAATCAATCTCTCATCATTATTTGTAATAAAGTATCGACAGATGATGGACTTGTTGGATCCTCTTATCATCATCTCATTTCTTCTTTCTTCTCCCTATGCTAACATGGCATCATGACAGTCAACTAAACACCACCCATGCATCCATCATGCATTCACAAAACATCAGCATACTCATCCTACATTCATAACATCATCTATCTCATCCTGCATATTCATACATAACACCATCAGTCTCATCCTACATATTCATACATAATATCATCCATCTCATCCATGTCGCATGCATTGCATCATCATTTTAGTTGTTTAGGATAATATAGATTGGTTATTCTAAGCATCTCATAAACCATCTCATTTGCATCATCATCATAACCATCCATACATCCATCTTGAACCTCAAATGTTGCGAGATCAACCCTCAAAATGAACTTTTTGCCCGATCTCTTGAGGGGGTAGTGTACCAACATACTTCTTTCTACTAGGACAACATTGCGACATCCAAAAAAATAAAAAAAAAAATTGAACTTTGATCTCAACAAGGTTATTCTTTGAACCAATACAACAAGTACATTGCTTCAAAGAGTGGAAAAATGTAGACACATAATTTATCTTGATTGATATCGTGCATTTGATTCTGATTAACTAACTTCAATTCTTCTTTGATCATTTCTTCACTAACCAATTAATTGAATAATCTTTATTTAATTAATTAAATTCATCAAAATTTCCTCCTTAATTAGATAATACACTTTATCAGTTTATTTCATCATGTTCTTCATTTAATTAAATAAATCAACTTTATTTAATTAAAATCCTAACATTCTCTCTTTGATTAAATAAGTCAACTTTATATAATTAAATCCTGATGTTCTTCATTTAATTGAATAAATCATTTTATTTAATTAAATTACTAATCTCCCAACTATCCTCATTTGATTTAAATAAATCTAAATATCTAAATCAAATGTTGAATCAAACTAACTTCATCTAAGTTAATTAATCACAAATTAATTAACTCCTAAATCCTCCATTCCTCTAGCTTTTGCAAGTTGTACATGTAAATCAATTTATTTTATTTATTAATTCCTACTATTTCCATTCAAATGTGGCATATTCTTGGAATATTCCACTTATTTGAATTCTCCCTCCCAAAGGACTTTTGTCCTCCAACTTGGTATTAAAGGCTCTTACATGTCCTCTCTTTGAGCAAACTTGGCATTAATTCCTCTTACATCCCCTCTTACACAAGTCACTTCTTCAAATTCAAATTCCACCTACATGCATTTAACATGCACATTGTCAAAATGTGCTCCACTCTCCTTCATTAGCATGTTGACAAGTGACACAATGCCATTGGTCCAATCTTTAATCCCACATTCTCCCCATTCTTCATTCTCCAATCCTTCTTGCTTATAAATAGAGGCCTTCTCTATTGATTGAGGATCCACAAGTTCATCGACAATAATACCTAACTTCATCCAAAGAGATTATAGTCATTTGAATTCCAAGCATCCATGATTTCATATACATTTTCATCCAAGCTGGCATAGAGTTCATCCTTCATAGCTAGGTTATTGGAATTTTGCATCAAGGAACACACAATCATCATCAAGGAATTGGGAAAGGGCTTCTTTCCACATCAAAGAAGAACCAATTCCCCCATGGGATGTTGGTTTGAGCCTTTTGTATAAGATTTCATTAGCTTTTATTTGATATTTTACCTTGTTTTCTTATTCTTGTGTTTGAATGAATTTCATGGGGAATGTTTGGTTTAAACTTGTTTGAGGACTAATGATTGCTTGTTTATCCATGTTTGAGCAAGTTTGGGCAAAGCATTCTACAATATTATTAATATATATTAATATTAATATTAATATTAATATATATAATATATTATATTATTAATATATATTATTATATTATTAATATATATTATTATATTATTAATATATATTATTATATTATTATCATCAATATATATTAATATGATACATTATTAATATATATTAATATTAAATATCATGTCATATTTGAAAAAATTAAAGTGCTCTCTGAAACATATATCTATTTTTGACTATATAAATAAAAAGGTAGTGTTTGTCATTTTAACAGTGATTGTTTGCGGGCAGAGAGAAGCAAAATGGATATTAGAAAAAACCAATATCTATTTTTCAACTCCAAAACTAATTTCCATTGCTAGCATTTGAATTATTTTTGTGCAAGCATCTTCTCATCCATTAGGTCGCATAAAGAAGCTACATTTTTGGTGATTTTCCACAAGATTAGGATTTTCTTGAGATGACATAGCCATTTGACATATACATTGTATATATAGACCATGAGATGACATATGCCATATTTTATAAATATTGTTTTGAGTTGGCATATATGCCAAATTTGTATATGTACATACACAATTACCTTACACTTTTATATATAAAAATTGATATTTGACATATTTTGTTTGTTGTGTGCATGGTTTCCTATTTTGAAACTTAAAGTTTGAATGTATAATCACTTTATAATGGTTGAGCTATGATGGATAACATGTTATATAGATATTGATTTCTCGCAATCTTGCACTTTAATAGTTTATGAATTACATATCATTTTCACTCATTTTATAGTATTGTTAAATTTGGTTGCCTTGGTCAACTTCGCCAAATTTGATCCCTTTATCATTAGTTTCTATAGTTGCAACATCCTTTACCCTTTGATTCTTTGACCCCTTAACATCCTTAGTCCATATAGTTTTATTTTGGTATTTATCCTTTCAATAAAGTTACATTTCCCCTTTAACAATGATGGATATTTTGAAAATTTATTTTTCCTTTTGAAATTAGTGCATCAAAACAAATGACATATGTTGGGGTACCTATACCTTTGCCTGGGTTGGGAACTAGCTCTTAAAGTTGACAAGGGAACAAATATTCTCTAAGCACACCAAGTTGGTCAAAAAAGATGATGTGATTGGTAGGAATGATAATAACCTCTTCTTACAAATCATGAATTATGTTTTGGTCTATACCCAAGGCACATCAAAGTGCAAGGGATGCACAATAAGATTATTTTATGTTTTGATAGATTTGAGATTTTTTTATTTTTGGATTTTATAGTTATTTTGGTGCCAAAATTATGGTATGAACTATGAAAATAAAATCTAAACCATCAAAAAAATTTATGTACAAGAATGCAATATCTTATTTTTTTCTCTTGATAAGATGAATGAACCTAGGAATAGAAATATTTACTAAATGACCTTCCTTGTAATTTTTTTACTAATACAAGATCAATAATTTCCATGCTTTTAATAAGACAAGGAATAAGTTTCACAAATAGAAAAATGAAAAAGATAGTTTGCATGGAAATAATATAAAACTATGAAATTTATAATATGTCTAGCATGCAAGCTATGTGATGCAAAAACTATGGTATGATTTTATGGAAGCAATGTGATTCAAAGTACTAAATATGATATGATATGCTATGATTGAGTGAAATCAAGCTTTACAAAATTTACCACCCTATAGAAATATAAAAATATGAGTTTACAATGATCTACCAATATGAACAACACAAGCCAAAGCACTCAAGGTAATGTACAGATAATCAAGAAAGAGAGTGTTTTAAAATTGAGTTAAATAAAGTGAGAAAAAATATAAGAAACGAAAAAAAAGTGAGAAGTCTTGTTTCAAAATAAGATAATAAGAATGAGATATTTGTAAAACCTTGGGAAGTCAAAATATTTGAAAGTAGGCCTATGAATATGAGACCAATGATTCTAGGAGATTTTCTAGTAAGAAAGAAGGTCAATATAACCATCAACATAACCAATAATGATTGTATATCATATTTTGCATGTCCTCATGTACAAATACATCTCATATCATTGTTTAACCATCATAACCATCAATACAACTAATAATGACAAATAATTTTATTGATGTCCTCATGTACAAATACATCGATGCATCTTGCTATCAAGCTAACATAGATACACAAATGATAAGTCCTCCCTAATATCCTCTCTCCATAACACACATCTGAAATCATTGCTACTCTCATAGACACCTACATTGCAATATTACAAAATATTAAAAACAAAAAAAAAAACACCGTGTAAAAGTAATTGAACAATGAAAGCAACATGAACTCCAATGTTGGATGCATTGAAATCAAACCTCATGTCCTAATCAAATCTTATGTTGAGAAATGCTTGCATATAAATATTAGAAAAGTGGATTGTTAAAAATGTGAAAAATAAAGTAAACTGGTCATTATTTGAAATCAAATACAAAATTATAAAACAAGAGATTAAAGTATATGAATAAGATACCTCCTTATGAATTACCTTGAATGTGTCCTCAATGTTGAAGTAAAATGTTATAACTTTTGTTTTGAATTTCTTGTTGACACAATCGTATTGTCAACAAAAATGACCTACATTTGTTAAGAATTGTTAAGAAACATAAACTTGAATCTAATATTGACTCAACAATAGTTAAAATTAAACATGAATATTGAAAAATACAAAAATTATAAAAAATTTAGTAATTTTGATAAAGGGGAAACATGGACACATCGATGTAGATAGGTAAATACTATGGAAGATCTCTTTTAATTTCCCAAGTCACTCGATTATTCCGGGGTGCTCTTTCTGGGGTAGTCTCTTAAGAGCCCTAAAAGCCAAAAATCATCAAACTTTGACGAAGTCGTTCTAAGAGCTCATGACATGTAGGAATACCTTGTCTAGAATTATAGGTGGATATTGAATCCCTTCAAACCAACCTCTCTCAATTTGGGTCAACTCAACACTGTTTGTGTGTTTCAGTGTCAAATGCATTCTTGCAAAACATATCAATGGAAAGCAGTGCAAGAAATGGAAAGAAGCATTTTTTGTTTTATGTTGTGCATAATGGAGTGAAACCAACTATACTAACATGTCAAGGGGGTAGTCAAATGCTAAAAAATTCATCCTTTTGTTGCCTAATTCCCCCCACGATTATGGAGTGCACTAATTTGAGATAGTCTTAAAAGTGTCTTAAGAGAAAAAAATATAAAATTGTTAAATTTTAAGTATTTTTGACAAAGAGGCAGCACAAAAACATCGAGGTAGGTAGGTAAATACTAGGGAATGTATCTCTTTGTTTCCCAAGTCACTTTATCATTCCTCTAAAGTTTCTTAAGAGCATAACATGCAAAAATATTAGTTTTTAGTAATTTTGATGAATGGGTAGTGTGGAAACATCGAGGTGGGTAGATAAATACTATGGAAGGCCTGAATTCATTTCCCAAATCATCAGATCATTCTAGGGTTCTCTTTCCATGGTAGTCTCTTAAGAGCCCTAAAAGACAAAAATGTCAAAATTTGACGAAGTTGTTCTAGAAGCTCATGGCACATATGAATGCTTTGTCTAGACCTGTAGGTAGATATTGAATCCATTCAAACCAACCTCTCTCAGTTTGGGTCAACTCAACATTGTTTGTGTGTTCTAGTGTCAAATGCATTCTTGCAAAAATTGTCAGTGGAAAGTAATGCAAAAAATGGAAAGAGGAATTTTTATTTTTTTTGTGCATAATGGAGCAAAACCAACTATACCAACATGTCAAGGTAGGTAGTAAAACACTATGAAAGGCCTCATTTTGTCACCCAAGTTCCCCCGTGATTCTAGAGTACACTAATCTAAGGTAGTCTTGAAAGTGTTGTAAGAGCAAAAATGCAAAATTGTTAAGTTTTTAATATTTTTGATAAATGGGCAGCATGGACATGTCAAGATAGGTAGGTAAATACTAAGGAAGGTCTCTTTTCATTTCCCAAGTCATGTGATTGTTTTGGGGTGCTCTTTCTGGGGTAGTCTCTAAAGAGCCTTTAGAGCGAAAAATTATCTTTTTAGTAATTTTAACGAATGAGCATTGTGGACACATCGAGGTAGGTAGGTAAATACTAGGGAATGCCTCTTTTCATTTCCCAAGTCACCTAATCATTCTAAGGTGCTCTTTTTGGGGTAGTCTCTAAAGAGCCTTAAGAGCAAAAAATGTAAAAAATTTAGTAATTTTGATGAATAGGCAGTGTGGACATGTCAAGGTACACAGTTAAATACTAGGGAAGGTCTCTTTTCATTTCTAAAGTTATTTGATCATTCTAGGGTGCTCTTTCTAGGGAGACAAATATAACAGTCAATACCTAGGCATGCCATCTTTCTAAATAAGCAATAATACCTTCAAAAATTGAGCAATTAAGAAGATTTGAGAATACTCATTAGAAATGGGGTCAAAGAAGAACCCGCATATAAATAGAGACAACCTTTTGAGCATAAGAAACATGAACTACAAAGTTTGAACTAAAAAATCTATCAAATTAAATATGTACCTTGAAAATATATTGATGTACATGATCTACCATGGATGTTTTGATCTGAATCACTTGAAAATATACCTTTATTCTCCAAAAAACCCTATATTTTTACATATTAATTAATTTTTATGCAAAACTTTAATGTAATTTTAATCCAACCCATAGAAATAACATGAATCAAAATAAGATGGGCAATATCATACCTATCCCATACAACAAATGATCTACTAATCAAGTGTGCCTCAAGGGTCATCCCTTACCTTTAATGTATCAAATATTGCATCATGATCAACACTACTAATTTTCTATAGTTCCTTTATTCTTGGTGTGGCATGATGTCTTGATAACTTAACATTTGTTGCTATAACAATGTATGAATACATGAGAATGGTTTTGTGTTTCTCATAGTCTTCAAATGTATTCATGTCATTCTTTCTAATCATATACGTTTTTAACCATGTTCTGAAAACAACAATTGAACCTATAGGATACATGAACCCATCATCACCTATCATTTATTGTGTTAGCTTCTTCTTTAGTTGTACACATCATGCCAACCAATAGTTTGAATCCTCTTCATTCCCCTGTGGTGCAACAACTGCATAGACATGCCATGGTTGCAATATCTAAAAGACGGTCATAGTCAAGTTAACTTTCTATTTCATATTCTAAAGAGGATTGTGTTGTAGATAAAAGGGTTAGATACTATGGAATCCATGTATCTACCCACTCACTTGACTCACATTGATCCCAATCACACTGAATACAACTTTGACAAAAACAAGCCAACTCTCATGTCCATATGGTTCATGCACCTACATTTGAGATTTTAAATGAATGCATCTTTGAAGATTCTATAATTGTCCGACATTCTAATTTCTCTCCCATTGTTCCCTCATCAACCAACCAAAAGAACCTGCACACTTGTGAATCCAGTTTCCTTCCTCGTGATAATGCATAACTACACCAATCAACAATAGAATGTGCATCATTGAATTTTGTGCCACCTCTAATCTTCATTTGTTCCTTAAATAGAGCTCTCTTCACACATGCACCTACACCATCATGCTTGCCTTTTCCATGCCCAACTTAAAAAAACTCCAACTATGTGGTACACCCCTCTGTACATGCATCCTGCTCAACCAATAAAACATATGAGAATTCTTGAATTACACCATGTAGTTATCTGACCAGATGAGATGTTGATCCATTGCAATAAATTTTTCCTACAAGAACTCAAATTTTTTTTTAAAACAATGTTGCACAAATTCAGATGAATGCGATCTATCATCACTCATGAAAAAATGGTACTCCTTGATTATCTTCCTATCCTCTTTTGTACTATTAGGGGCATGTCTATAGGTTATGCGGAAAAAAATAGCAATTTGAATAGAATTATAATATTGTGATTGTACCTCATTTTGTGGTTGCAATGTGTAATTTTTAGCAAAATCAACCACAAGTATAATAGTTTCAATTGGTAAAGAGTCCTTATGCATCCTGAATTGTCAATCCAGCTACTAAGACTTGTGGCTATGACTTGCATACTTCTAGAAAATATTTTTCTTAAAATAAAAAATAAAATTAGCAATACTTACCTCTCTTGTAACCAACTCACATCTAAAACCTTCACCTCCACTCTTCAAACTATATTTGATTGTCTCAAACCTTTTTTTCTCAACTATCTTGTTAGCAAAATCATGTTCACTACTATTACACCCCATTGTGAGATGACCAATTACTACTACTTTAATGAGTTAAAATTTTTTAATACATGATTATGTTTTATATATTTTGATGGAAAATATGATGAATGAATATGTAATCTAATATGAATGCTTTAAATGCTGGAATATGATGAATATGAATGTTATGTTATCGACTAACTTCTTTTGTGATGAACTAAGTTGGATGTAGGAAAAAATTGAGCTCTCATAAGGAAGAGAGGGGAAGTATCACCTAGGAGAGGAGTTTGGTATGGTAACCCCTAATGTACCTAGTTGAACTGTCACATATTCACATCCTAGTTTAGTAGAGTTAAGTCAAGTCAGTTTCAAGATTTGGTAAGTAAACCCTTGGTCATAGTTTTTGATAATTGGAATGTTTGTTTATTGGTCTATAATTTCCTTTGGTTATTTCTTTGGTTTGAATTAAAGTGACTGAATCTCTGTATTGGGTATATGTTCTTCTTTGTGTATTTGATATATATGTGTAGACACAGAAAAATGGCCTAGACTCACAAACCATATTTTTATGTCTTATCATATTTCGTCTATAGTCTAAATTCAACTATTAATTAAATAATTCATAATTATTTAATTAATTCATATCTTTTATTCCTCTTGATTATTTAAATAAATAAATTTTATTTATTTATTTAAAAGCGTCACTAATTATCTAATGTCTCTCATAATTAAATAAATTTCTTAATTTATTTAATTATCCTTGTCCATTATTTCCTCCTGATTATTTAAATAAATAAGTTTTATTTATTTAATGCGTCATTAATATCTCATGACCTCTTATAATTAAATAAATTCTTTAATTTATTTAATTATCATCCACCATCACTTTTTCCGATTTTAAATAAAGATATTTATTTAAAATTGTCCACTCCCTATCTCTTGGTTTTTTCTAATTTAAATAAAATCATTTATTTAAATTATCCCACTTTCTAATTTTCCTGCTTTTTAGTAAATGATTAAAGATTTTAATTATTTACTATCACAAGATTTTTCCTCCTTTTTGAGTTAAATTTGTTTTTAATTCAAAATAATCTTTTTCCTTCAAAAAATCAAATAACTTTTATTTGATTCCTAATTTTTCAGATCTTCTTTTCAATTCAACTCTTATCTTATTGATTTTTTGAATCTCACAAATCAGGTAGTCTTTATCTTCTTGATTTTTCAAAATCTTTATTCTTCTAACTAATTATCTCATTTATTCTTGACCACCGATTTGATCTTCTCAGATGACATCTCGACCACTCATTTAATGATTCTACCCTAACCCTGATTAGGGATTATCACATTAAATCTTGTCCTCTGATTTTAGGTTTCTATCAAAAAGTTGATCTCGTTCATCCGTCCAAAATTGCATTTTCTATAAAATGCCAAATTTTCTCACATTTTGGACTAGTCAGACTTATGTTCATTCTCAGATATTGCAGCATTTTTATTTTCGTATTGTAATTTCATCAAGTTTTAGACATTTCTTGACATAGGCATTTTAGTCATTTTCTCATAGGCATAGACATATGTTTAAAATCCTTCAAATCTTGTTTAGGACTTCATCATATTTATTGCTCATACATTCGATCTGAGGGCAACACAACAATCAACAAGTTAGAAGGTGCTATGAAGGTAAATCAAGGAAGCTTCAATGACAGGTATAATCGTTTTATTTAGTTTCCATTGTGCTTGATAGTTTTCTTTGGGTTTATATGCTTTATTGATTTGATAATCTAACCTTAGGAAAATTAACCCTTAGATACAATATGTTAATAAATACGTATATACATTAAATAAATGTGTGTGTGTGATAACTCATGTATATGAGCATATACACATATGCACACACATAGGTAGAAATACTTATGTATACACATATATAGATACCCCATATACTTGGGAAGTTGATTATATATATACACTTGGTATATATACTTATCAATAAATATATATATGTTATTATTATTAGATATTGAATAATGATATATATATATATATATATGTATGTATGTATGTATATGATTGACAATTGAATGTTTTTAATATATATGTTAATACATGTATATTATATAATTATGACTAAGCATATATATATATATATATATATATGTTAGAAACCAAGATCAAACATGCAAACCAAAAAGCCTTCCATAGAAGAGAAAAACAGAAAAAAGCAGATCTTTGCATGAAGATGTGCAAATAATATTATTCAAGAATTCATAAATTACATGAGAGGAGGCTTTGTAAAAGAAATGTATGCATAACCCTAATCTTATCTTGAGCAACAAGATAAGGATGACTAAATGCAACCTAGGAATTAAAATAATGCCTAATTAAACTTATGAAAGTGTAATTAAATATTAATTACACTAACACCCTCCCATAAGTGCAACTTAGGGAGACTAAATAAGCATGCACCTAAAACTAAGATGAATGCAAGAAGGCATGAATGGGTCACGACAACAAGGTTTAATCAGGTACCCATGTACAAATGAAATAATGAGAAAGAGAAAAACCCAATGGGACAAAACCCCCTTCAATGAGATGACCTGTTGCAAAGAAGCACTAGAAGAACACTGGAACCGAAATTTGGAAAGCAAGGAAAGATACTTTTGTTCACAAGAAACCAAAGTGGAATCATTATAATGCAACATCAAACCTGATGCCACAAAAAATTAGAAAACTCACAAACTGGAACAACCCTAGAATCCATAAAGCAATAATAGATGAAATGATGAGAAAATCTAGAAACTATGTATCTTGAAGCTGATGCCAAACTGGGACTAAAACTCTTCCATGGGAACAAGTACCATAAAGACTCTGGAACATTAACCATAAAAACATGGCCCTCAAACTAAGATGGATCAGAACCAATACATATCAATAACCATAAACTCCCAATCTGAAGTGTGAACCGATATGAATCTGATATGTGTCAAGCTATAAGAAAAATTTGGCTAATAGAAACTAAGAAACTATGTATAACCCATGTGAGTTGTCAGCAAATTAAGATGGAGATCAAAGTGAAACTACACTCTAAGTAGATTATTATGCAAGAAAACCCCCTGATGGAACTTTATATCAGTTCATTTATTACAATACCCAATGATTGCAAAAGGAGAGAATGCAAAAATATGCATAAATAGTAAATTTAAATTGATGTGAGATCTATGTAGAGAACATAATCAACTTTCTGATGCCATGAGAATGGAAAAAAAAGGATCACTGAGTCAAAAGATATGCCCTCTGAAGCAAAACCTGAACATCTGACTTCAACAAGAAAAAAATCCCACCAAATAGAAAAATATTTGAAAAAAAACTACTCCATTAAAAAATTGGGCTCACCAGTTTTCCGGAAATATCTTGTTTCAAAAAATTCACCTCTGGGATCAAAAGTTATGCCAAAATGAAAAAAAGGCCTGTAAGTGGGAAAATCAGTGTTAATAGAGGCTAAGTGGGGGAAAAAAATCAGGTCATTTTGCTCTAGCCAGTGGTCCCCCATGTGACCATAGTCTCCAAAAAGGAAAAAAAGAATCTCGCCACCAGGCTGGTGGTGGGCGGGCGGTTTGGCGGTGGTGCTGCTCCTAGCGCCATTGCTAATTGTATAGCCACCTAGGCTTATGATGTTTCCGAGGCCAGGGCGTGAGCACACGACGGAGGAAAACATTGATGGGAGGATAAGGAGGCTAATGGGAGCTGGAAGAAGGGCTAGTAGATGGGAGCTACCGCCGGTGAAAGAAGAAGCTCTTGATCGATGGAGATGAACCAGTGGGTGGAATAAGGCCGGCGGGGTAAGTAGTAGTGGTCGGAAAACAAATGAATGTCGGTGAAGGTAGGTTTGGTGAAAAAGCTAACAAACATGGTACAATAGTACCAATATGTGCAACATGCACATTTATTTTAAAAATCAACCCCACCAAATATGCCCCATTTAAAAGTTTTTTTTTTTTGCAAATAAAGCCTGATAAAAAAAGCCAATGAATAATATGCAGAAAAATTGAATTTTTTATTCTACAAGCATATCCTATACCTGGTGGGTCATATGACCTACTAGGTAAAAAATTTTTTTGCCTCACGAATAGTTGACGCTGAATATAGGTGAGTTATATGTCAATTTTTGGCTCTTAGATGCTTTGGATCTGATGGTGAGGTCTGATCTACCTCAAAATGCACCAGAAGCGTTGCAACTCCCAGATCTGGAAAATCTTCAAACCCTCATAACTTTGGCATAAAATGTTAGATTTAGGCAAAAAAGAAGTCCATCTTGACTTTTTCAATAGCCTTGGACTCGAAAATGAGCTCATATTTCCTCCGTGTGTCGAAAGTGACCATGCAAGATAACCCAAATAAAGGGACAATATCAAGGCATGAAATCCTCAAGGGACCCCAAACTACTCTACACTAAATCTCTCTAAAACTCTGAGAAGAGGCTGCAAATCAAGGCTCTGATACCATGTTAGAACCAAGATCAGACATGCAAACCAAAAAGCCTTCCATAGAAGAGAAAAATAGAAAAAAGCAGAGCTTTGCATGAAGATGTGCAAATAATATTACTCAGGAATTCATAAATTACATGAGATGAGGCTTTATAAAAGCAATGTATGCATAACCCTAATCTTATCTTGAGCAACAAGATAGCTCAACAAGATAAGGATGACTAAATGCAACCTAGGAATTAAAACAATGCCTAAGTAAACTTATGAAAGTGTAATTAAATATTAATTACACTAACAATATATATGTTTATATATTGAATAATATGAATCAATACCAATGCACATGTAATGCGAGGTAAGTGAATAGTATAACACTTATATAAAGTGAACAACTTAAACATTGCATATAATAAATGTGACACATATATTTATATATGTGCTAGAGTGATTATTGTTGCAATGGAAAGTACATAGTATATAGTGCAGGGAATGCATTATGAATGTAATTTGATAAGTTCAATGGTGTGCTATTTTGTTGCGCCATGTAAAGGTAAAGAGGTACATTTAATTATTAGAGTTGTTAAACATTTGGAAAGACACACACAACATACAAAGTCGTGATGGACTTGATCAAAGCCACAATGGAGTACAGTAAACCTATAGGAAACCACTGCCATGTTTTAACTTAATAAAATAACTATTGTTGGCAGTTGTTGGAGGTGATTCAATTATGTTTTAATAGCTATTTTTGTTGGGACTACATATGTTTGTATTCTATTTCTTTTAGCAACCACATTTCACTCAATATTGCTTAGTCAACCTGTTTTGAAGAAGATATGGTTTTGTATTTGTATTTTACATTTAGAGGTGGAAAAAGGAGGAGAAAAGGTGCCAATTGGAGAAGCCAAAATGTAGCCTTAATCTTCTCAATGTTTAGTATAAATAGAGGCAACATATTAGTCTTTGGAATTCATTCTTTTGGGAATTCATTTATTTTCATTCTATTGTAGTTTTTCTATTCAAAGCATTGATGAGTTCAAGTAGTGAGAAATAAGAGAGTTCTTGTGTATTTGTGAGTTAATTGTTGTGAGTTTTGAGTGTGGGAAGAGGCTAGAAGTGGAGTTAAGCTGAAATTAGAAGGAGCAACAAGAAGAGTCTTTGAGATTAAGTTTGAGGGAAATTTCTCATTTGAAAGCGAATTATCTAGGCATGCTAGTATTTCTAATTTATCATTCTCTTCTATTTTTAATGTCACATGTTTACAAATGCTTGAGGAATTAGTTATTATGTTTTGCATAAAGCTTTCTTATATGTTGAAGGTTAAATATTATTACTTTAATACATATTTATTATGTAGAAGCATGAATCGTATTTACAAAGATAATGCATTATTGTATTTAAGATATCAAAGCCCAAATTTATGGTTGCATGAATTGTAATGTTTAAATAGAAGTACTATGATTATGAATGTAATTTTGTGAAGTAATGTAAACTTGTATAGTTAGAGGGGTTTATCCTTGGATTAGGATAAACCAAGGTTGGGAGTAACCTAGTTGGTCAATTAGATCACACGAATGTACAATACTTTTGGGTTGGAATCATGTTGTGGAATAAACTCATCAAGAGTTAGTATGGTCATATAATTTACCAAATCGAGAAAAGGGGGTGGGTGAACATACAACATCCACTTCATAGAAGTGAGACACCACTTCTTAGAAAGTGAGTTTGATGCAATTATCAAATCTTTGGCCAAAGTAGTGTAAGTTCCATTGATTACTCTTGTCAGTTCACTATGAGCTAGGTTTGCATAACTAGGTTGGGGACATCATGCATGTAGGTAGGTATCCACCATATGGAAGGTTTAGTTATATAGGACACAACACCATGCTCAAGAAGTCTATTATTATGAGGGTTAAAAAATCAATATCTTCATTGAAGGGAGGGCCATCTTACCAATAAGGTAGATGTGCGAGGGACTGTAGTTTGTCCATGGTTGGGGGAAAAGCACTTGGGTGATACTCTCCATAATGTAGTTGGTAGAAAAAAATTGAGGATGTATGCCCAGGGAGGGACATATGGACCATTTTTACTTTATTCCATTGAGCTATTGAGAGCTATGCACATGCAATCATGATCTTATATCTTTATGAAAAATGTATTTAGAAATGTACTTATTCTTTGGGATTATGCAATGTTACTTTATTGAAATATAATGGAAATTTGAAATGGGTTTATTTAAAATATGCATCAATGTTATTGAAAAGGAAAAAATTTATTGCTATGTGCTGGTAAACTTAAACTATTCACACATGGATTCAAACTTAGGTAAAATCAATAGGTAAAACATTAGGAGCTTGTTACATGTGTGTAGTGTAGAAAAATGTATCCCTCTACATTTTCACACTTATTTAGGCCCTCCTGTTAAACATGCAGAGGACAATTGAGAGGGGGGTGAATCAGTTGTCACACAAATTCAACCTTAAAACCTTATCACTTAGCAAATATTCAACCGCACTATTCTATTATTAAATATAAGCATGAAACATAAATAAAAAAAAGTAAATCAACACAATGAACACCAAATTTTTACATGGAAAACCCAATAAGGGAAAAACCACGATGAGGGTTAACTCACAATATAGAGATTATAAATTGAATACAAAGGTTCACTACCCAAAAGAGGACTCACTGTCCAAATACAAAGGCTCACTGCCTACAAAGGACTCACTGTCCAATAGAGAGGCTCACTTCCTACAAATAAAAAAGAGAACAAAAGATCCACCACTACAATTAAAGCACATTCATAGGATTACAGAAACCTTCAATTCACTGCCTTCAACAAACTAAAAAAATACTATCACAACTCACTCACACACACTTCTTCTCTTATGATTTGTGGCATGCTTTCATCACTATATATCTCACTGTCATACCATTCTTCACAACTCAACTTGCTTTTATACTATTCTCAACCTTAGAAACTTTCTCCAAGGTCATCCACAATACATCATTTCATAAATTCACATTGGGTTAGAAACTCTAAATTCTTGTGGTGGAAAGGAATAAGAGTGGACCAATAAAACATATAACCAAGACCACAAATAATATTCTTGAATCTTCTACACATTTTCTTAATTAAATTTTATTCCTCGAATAAAGTGTAAACACTAGGTCGGCCAAACATAATGAAAACACAAATAATCATTGATGTACATGCTTCCCAACTAGAAGATGACACACAAATTCCACAACACACTTCCTTAAGCATGAGAATAAATTTCAAAACCCTCTAGATATATCTACAACAAGAAAAACATGCTTCAATCACTAAATTTTTTTCATCACACAATTCAAATTGTCCAGACACACAAAAATACCAAAACATGATTTTTGGTTCTCTAGACTTCAAACTTCTTCGCTAGATCATAGAAAAGACCTTCACAAAGCTTATTCTAGATCCATAAGATTTGAGACAAAATAGAGAAAAATTGTAGAGCAACAATATTTCTCTCAATCCACAGAATACCAACTTTGCTAGAATAGTTCACATACCAGTGAATGTAACTTTCACATACCATCACACTAGAAGCTAAAAATCAACAGATATCACCACTAAATCACCTTTATCAAACCTTCAGGTCTGCACAAGCATAGGATCAACATAGGAGAAATGTGGAGCACATACCAGAGCTCAATCTGGATACATTCCTTCTACTAACTTCACTTCTTTATTAATTTTCTCAAAAGAACTTGAAAGCTCATCAACAAAACATATTTATAGCTATATAAGATAGTTCCATGTACTCACAACATCTCAACAACATCTCAACCATATATGTACAATATGCAACATACTAAAATGTGTTGATGTCAATGACAACATCAATGAAAACACCACCAAACTAGCTCATACTTGTAACAATCTCCCCCTTTGTCATTGATGGAAACACATAACCTTTTCTCCCCATTTGAAATCAATGGAAAAGAAAAACTACTCTGATTACTCCCCCTTAGGAGTACACTCATACTGCAATAATGAAAACCTTTTCTACTCCCCATGTGGGGTAGACCCATCCATTAGTCCAGATAAATGAAGAATCTGTGAATTCACTAGACTGATGAACCTAGTTAGGAGGGTCAATGGCCCCCAACCTCTCCCTAATATGCTCAAAATTATCCTTTAGAAGAGATTTAGTAAATATTTTTATAATTTGTTCCTTTGTTGTCACATCCTCTAGTCTGACCTCATTCTCTAGCACTTTCTCTCTCATAAATTGATACTTGATAGATATGTGCTTCATTCTTGAATGCATAAATGGATTCTTAGAAATTTTTATTTCACTTGTATTATCACATAAAATAGAAATAGGCTCATCATATACCACACCGATGTCTTTCAAAGTTTGCTTCATCCATAGAACTTGTGTGTAGGAGGATGTTGTAGCAATGTATTATGCCTCTGCAGTGGATAAAGAAATTGAGTCTTTCTTTTTACTCGGGCATGAAACTAGTCTTCCACCAAGAAAGAAAGCACCACCACTGGTACTCTTCTGGCCATCTACAAATCTAGCCCAATCAACATCTGTATAGGCACTCAAAGTGAAATCATTACTCTTAGGGTAACATAGTCCATAATCTGGTGTGCCTTTAAGATATCTAAATATTCTTTTTACAACTATAAGATGTGATTCTCTAGGATCTTCTTGAAATATAGAAACTAAACAAACTGCATGCATAATATCTATTTTGGTAGTAGTAAGATACAACAATTCGCCAGTCATGGATCTGTATTTGCTCTGATCAATCTTAGTAGATTCATCATCCTTTCTCAACTTACATCCGATTACCATAGGAGTACAAACTGGTTTAGAATCCTCCATCCCAAACTTTTTCAATAACTCTTTTACATACTTAGAATTTTGAAATGAATATCCCTTTATTAGTTTGATTCACTTGTAGACCAAGGAAGAAATTCAATTCACCAATCATAGACATCTCAAAAAAATTCTGCATTTCTTCAACAAACTTTTTACACATTCATTCATTTCCACCAAAGATGATATCATCAACATAAACAACTACAATAAACATCTTATTACCTTGCACTTTGAAGTAGAGGTTGTTGTCCACAAAACCTTTGTTGAATCCTTGCTTTGTCAGATATTTGTCTAGTCTTGCATACCAAGCTCTAGGAGCTTGCTTCAATCCATACAATGCTTTCTTCAATTTACAAACCATGTCTAGCTTGTCAAACAACTGAGACCCTTCAGGTTGCTCCATGTACACTTCTTCCAACTCTCCATTCAAAAAGTTGACTTAACATCCATCTAATATACCTTGAAGTCCTTGTGTGCAGAAAATTCCAAAAACATTCTTATAGCTTCCATTCTAGCCACAGAGGAAAATGTTTCTTCAAAATCTATACCTTCAACTTGTGAATATCCTTTGCATACCAGTCTTTCCTTATTCCTTACTACTTCTCCACTTTCATTTATTTTGTTCTAGAATTCCCATTTTGAGCAAATCACATTTTTGTTCTTAGGTCTAGGGAGTATTTTTCATGTCTAATTCTTTTCTATCTACTGTAGTTCCTCTTTCATAGCTCTCATCCAACTTTCATCTTCACATGCTTCTTTTCTAAATTCAGGTTATATTTTAGAGAGTAAACAAAAATTTACCTGAACTACAACTCTACTTCTTGTCTTCACACATTCACTATTTTCTCCAATTATCTAATCTTCCAAATGATTCTTCTATACATATTTAGGAGTCCTAGTAGTAGGTTCTAGTTCATTCTCTTCTTCTTCTTCTTCTTCCACTTGTTCTTCTTCTTCTTTCTCTTCTTCTTCTTCCTTATTATTTTCTTTAGGTATATGTCCGCATATAGGATCATCAAGTTCAACTTCACTTATCTCAATAGGTCTATGTTTGTCTTCATCAACTTTCACATTAACAATTTTAATGATATTTCTCAATCTTTTGTTAAAGAATCTATATGCCTTGCTAGTAGTAGAGTATCCAAGAAATATTCCTTCATCACATATAGCATCAAACTTTCCAATATTTTCATCATCTTTTTTAATATAGCATCTGCTTCCAAATACCTTAAAATATTTCATAGTAGGATTCTTACTAGTCCATAACTCAAAAGGTGTCTTT
>VDFB02092001.1:0-15080 GCA_007258455.2 Sequoia sempervirens | reverse complement strand
GTGACGTGATTGGTCAACTGGACCTTTTTCCAGGTTGTTTTCTAGGATTTGATCATTTACACACCTCTATCTTTGCTAAATATCTGAAAAGCATTAATGCGGTGGTTGAGAATTGATGAGCAAAGATTGTTGTGACCTAACTAAAGATCTACGATCAGATCATGTGCTATCAAATGCCAACATCTGGCAATAATTACTTTTGTGTTATGGTGGTGATTTCCTCTTTTTGTAGCTATAAAGGAGAGGCAGCGACAGATGAAAGGGTTGGATTCTAAGTTTCAGTTTCCTTTGTTGAGGAAAATTTTCTTTAGTTTTCTTAGGCTATAGAACTATTTTTAGGAGTAAAAGTTGCAGAACTATTTTTCTCTGGCATGTTATATCTTTTAAAGCTTAAACTATTGTCAGATTGGCATCTAACCTATGTTTTAAAGTTCATTTGATATTTAAAGCATAAATTATTAAGGAGAAATCTTAGACTATGCATGTATGGTCTTTTTATCGTTTCTTTCTTTATGCTTTCATTCTAAATGAAACACCGTGTCTTGCAAGCTGAATTTGAATAGTTTAAGTGGCTAATTTCCACGTATGCTCGTATAATAGAATAATAACTTGTGAAAACTGGATTATGTCAATGGACTTCTCTTTTTTTTGAAGGGTTGTTGTTTTGTTATATTATGATGTATTAGGATGAAGAGTTTATGCAATTTCTGAATATTTTTTGTGACCCTTAGAAATCTTTATGTTTGATCGGACCTTAATGAACACTAGCTGTGGAAAGATTTGAAAGTTTTCACTATGCTTATTGTTAGCCTTTGTTGTTCATTCTCTTTCCAACAATGAGGGGTTGTGGCATTCTATGCCTAATTATATCACTCATAGGAATGATTGGGTTTGAAATGTTGTAAAAGGATTGACGCATCGCCATTTTATGTTTTATGTTTACATTTTCTTCTACCCTTTTCTCCAAACCCTAAAGAAGAGTTAGCTTTCTATAAGAATCCCAAAGGTATTCAATGAGGCGCAAATTAGTCCCCTACTCACTGAATTTTCCATAAGACTATCGGAGAGGCGCAAGCTTTGATGATCAACATATAATATTTGAGAAATAAATTAAATAATAAAATCAAGGGTGGATGATTAATGAGAAGAACTGATTGATGATTCAATTAAGAAGATTGATTAGAGTGATAACTAAAACTATCAACTAAATTGATTGCTTAGTTTGACTCAAAGGGAGTGGGAATAAAGTGAATTTGATTGATGAGCGAATTGATTAGATTGATTAGTGAACTAAGAGTAAGTCTCAGTCAACAAGTGGAATAGAATTTGCATGAGTAGTGCAAGGTTGAATTTTTAATAAATAAAATAAATTCTTGCATTTATTTTGGAAGAAGATAATGTTTGAGAAATAAATTAAATAATTAAAAAAAAATATTTAATTTAAGAAGTGGGAATTTGCATGAGTATTTAATTATTATTTAATGTGGAAGATTGAATTTAATAAATTAAATAAATAATTTTATTTATTTTGGATAATATTCAAGAAATAAATTAAATAATAAAGTCAAGGGGGGAGGATTGATGAGAAGAATTGATTGATTGTTAACTGACTGCATGATTTAGATAACTAATTGATTGAAGTGTTAACTAAGACTGGCATTTATTGATTGCTTAGTTTGACTTGAAATGAGTGGGAGTAAAGTGAATTTGATCGATAAGTGGCGGTTAGTAGACTGAATGGATTGCTTAGTTTGACTCGAAGTGAGTGGGAGTGAAGTCAATTTGATCGATGAGTAGACTAATTGGATTGATTAGTGAACTAAGAGTATACGAGGTGGGGTAGAATTTGCATGAGTATTTAATAATTAAATAAATTTAATTATCATTTACATGGTTGAAGTTGTAATAAATAAAATAAATGATTTTATTTATTTTGGAGAAATAATGTTTGAAAATAAATTAAATTATTAAAAACAATTATTTAATTTAGGAAGTGTGAGTATTTAATTATTTTAATGTGGAAGATTGAATTAAAAACAATTGTTTAAATTAAATAGTAAAATCAAGGGTGGAGGATTGATGAGAGAAATTGATTGATTTTTATTTGACTCCATGATTTAGATAACAAATTGCATGATTAGTTAAAAGGATCGATTGAAGTGTTAATTGAAACTAACAATTAGTAGACTAAACTGATTGTTTAATTTGACTCGAAGTGAGTGGGAGTGAAGTGAATTTGATTAATGAGTGGACTGATTAGATTGATCAGTGAACTAAGGGTAAGGTCCCATTAAAATCTCAACACATACTATTTAGCTTTTTTAGGAATATTTTAAAGTTCTTGGCCCCATGGATTTAATTTTGCAATTCTCCTTAAAATTTTAAGCTCCAAAATTTAAGGAATGAACTTTAGTGCTTTCATAATGAATAATAAATATATGAATTTTTTTTAATTTTCTAATAAGAATTTAAAATTTTAGATGAGAGGCAAGTGGCATAAAAAACTCCTAAGCTAGGGGCAATTTCTAACCCCACCCCAATTTAACAAGCTAAAATATTCATTCCTAAAAGGTAGGAGCTCCTATTTTTGGAAAAGATTTCAATTAATCCCGTAGCACAATTTTTTCCCCATGGGACCGCTTGTTCCATGAAAATAGAAGCCCAAGCCCCCCATGGGACCATATAGTAAGAGTACGTTTCAGGTGGGGTAGAATTTGCATGAGTATTTAATAATTAAATAAATTTAATTATTATTTATGTGTAAAGTTAATTTTTTTAAAAATAAAATAAATGATTTTATTTATTTTTAAACAAGATAATGTTTAAGAAATAAATTAAATAATTAAAAACATTTATTTAATTTAAGAATTTGCATAAGGATTTAATTATTATTTAATGTGCAAGATTAAATTTAATAAATAAAATAAATTTAGATAATGTTTGAGAAATAAATTAAATAATTTGGATATGAGAAATAGATAAGTAATTTGCATGAGTATTTAATAATTAAATAAATTTAATTATTATTTGCATGTTTGAATTTACTAAATAAAATAAATGATTTTATTTATTTTTTGAAGAATATAATGTTCGAAGAATTAAATTAAATAATTAAAACAATTATAAAGAAGTGAGAATTAATTAAATAATAAATTATTTAGTTTTGAGATAAGAACTAGATAATTAATTAAATAAAATTAAATATATTATTTATTTAATATTGGAAATAGAAGAATAATTAGTAATTTAATTAAATAAAATTAATTATTTAATTAATATAGATGAATAAATAATATGAATTAATTAAAAAACATGAGATTATTTAATTAATAGTAGAAGGGGGAAATTTGATAATAATTAAATAATAGAAAATTATTTAACTAAGAATATAATATTAGAATAATAAAATAATAAAATATTGAGAGAATAATTAGTGTGATATGATGTCAGCAAACATTAATCGATTTTAAATTGTATATTTTTATTGTAATTTAAAAATAAAATTTTATAATAGAAAGGAAATCAACACAACCTAAAAACCCAAAAATAAAATAAAATGGGATGTATAGAATAGTAACCGGAGAAATTAAAAACACTAGGTACTGCGTTATACTTATTCCTTAATTAGGAGGAAAGGTCCATAAAAAATTGAAGTTCTTGCCGGATTTGGCATGCCTTTTCATATCAAACACTCAACCCAAATCGTGCGGTAGGCCTGTTTCAACAGAGAAATCAACTATACGATTACACAAGCTTCATGATAACAAGACTAATACATGGGCAGTGTTAGTTTAGGGCTTTTCAGGCATCAGTTCATCGATTCAGCCTCTTTTCCAGTTGGGTGATTGTAAGAAAATTGAATTTCCATTTTTCTTTTCTTTTATCGAAATGGGCATTGCTCGGTTCTCTTCGAAATTGAATCATCTTTTAAAAATATAAAAATGTTTAAGATGTTCTTGTTGGATTCAAGGTTAAAATCATGGAGGACAACTTTAGCTGCTCATGTTGGTTTTTTATATTTACATATGGATCTTCACGAAATTTTTTAATTGTTCTTAATTGGTTTTGTTTAAAATTTAGGTCTTTAGCGCAGTTTTAGCTGCTTAGTGAGGGCTTCTGAATTCCGAATCGTCAATTGAGCCTCTTTCTCCATTTGGATCATTGTAAGTATTCTGAATTTTAATGTTTCTTTTCTTTTATCAATTGGGTATTCATTATTTTTAAATATTCTAAACAGGAATGTATTATTTGGATTCTCATTTTCTTTCTATGTTTTAGGTGATGGTGAGGTTTCGCTTATTTATTTTGCTCTGCAACATGGGTCATCATGGAAGTTTTAAATTGCGATTTATTTTGAAATCTAGGTTTTCCTTGCAGCTGAGATGCTGTGATCAAAATTTTCGGATTGCATGGAGATTTCTATTTAATTTTATGGTTCTAATTGTGATTTTGGGTTTGAGTTAAGATGCTCATAGTTAATTTTAAAATCAGAATTTCATGGCTATAGTGATTTTAGCTACTCCCATTAATTTTATTTTGTAGTATGGGTCTTCATGGGAGTTATTAAGTTGCCCTTGATTGGATTTATTTTTAAATTTAAAGCTAGGTTTTCATTGTAGCTTAGTTGCCCTTAATTGGATTTGTTTTTAAATTTAAAGCTAGGTTTTCATTGTAGCTTAGTTGCCGTGATTAAATTTTTTGGTTTATATTGAGATTGCAGTTTGTTTTTGATTCTGAGTTTAAGTTCTTTTGGTTTAGGGCTAGGTATCGTGGACGTTATTAAGAGCCGTCATAGAGGATTTTGTTTGAAGTGTTTTTGACCTTTTCAATTTAGGGGATGCCAATTTCGAGTTGATTTCCTTAGCGTGTGTCTTTTCTCACAAGGTTGTTGATTTTCTTTTCTAATATTGGCCTTTGTGGTAGTTTTGACTTGGCCGTATTGTTCCATTTATTTTTAAATCTCCAACAGTTTTAGGATTTTCAGTTTTTCAGTTGCCCTGGTTGTTTTCCTTAGTGTGTAGTTTTCTAATGGGGTGTTAATTTTCTTTTGTAATATTGGCCTTTATCGCAGTTTTGAGTTTAGGGATGTAATATTAATTTTTTTCCTTTTTATTTGGTAAAATTTAGTTCTTAAGTGTTGTTGATGTTTATTATTCATGCTCTGGTTGTTAGGACATTGATTTCCTTGTTAAGCTACTACTTTTCCTCATTTACTTCCTGTTTTTGTGAGACAATTAGGTGCTATTATTTTTTCTCGTTATTTTTTGTGGGATGTGTCGATTTAAAGTTACTTTACTTATGCTCCTTTTTTCTCAGATAATTTGGTAGCTACATATGCATTATTCTGAATTTACTTATTGTCCTTTTGAGTTGTATAGTCTAATGGAGAGGGGCGGACTCTATCCACTTGTTGGGTTAGATGTAGATGCTGAATTGGAAGAGAAGTTTTATGATATGGATTCTTCTGTTCATTCATACGGAGAACTGGGAAACTCATTCACTAACTCTAAGGTTGGTTTTTCTTTGACTGATTTTCAATCCCACTAGTTCAATCTGTTGTTTTTTTAATTTTTTCTTGTTTGCAAAGTCTTAATGTTTCCATTATGAATTTTTCTAAGTTGCTTAGAGATTGTAAGATTCATCCATGATGTAGATAGCTCCCTAAAGTGTTACCTTCCTAAGAAGGAGATAACACCTACTTGATTAGAAACCTGCCTAAGTAAGCTTACTCTAATGTGCATGATATTGCATGATATAATCAGATAAACCTAGGATAATAGATTAATGCATAAGATAATATGATGCATTAACAGAGATGCATAGGAATGCCAACACAGTTTGCACAAATTTTCAGTAATCCTGGATATGGTACAGTTGGGATAAGACGTATATTGATACTTTTAAGATATTTTTATAGGGAAACATGATAAAACACCTACTTGAGTAGAAGCCTACCTAAGCAAGCTTACCCTACTGTGCATGATATGTATATTATAAACCTAGGATAATATATTAATGCATAAGATAATATGAGGCACTAACAGAGATGTATAGGATTATCAAT
Source organism: Sequoia sempervirens (assembly GCA_007258455.2). NCBI lineage: Eukaryota > Viridiplantae > Streptophyta > Pinopsida > Cupressales > Cupressaceae > Sequoia > Sequoia sempervirens. Next base: position 9,016 of record VDFB02092001.1, on the reverse strand, counting down.
ACACTAATTTTCAGTAATCCTGATTATGGTACAGCTGGGATAAGACATATATCGATACTTTAAAGTATTGTTATAGGGAAACATAATAGAACATTGAAAATTCAAAACATAAATTTCTCAGGCAAAAAGTATCTAAGAACATAAACTTATATTTTGCGAGAAAAAGGAGTTCTTTTGTTTTTGTTAGTGGTATTCTTTTTAGTTGTTTTGTTTTTCCTTTTCTTTAAATTTCAGATTAGATTTCATATATCCTCACTTTATTAGTGTTGAAACATATATCCTCACTTTACTATTGTTGTCTCCAAACATGGATGCATATCTGAGCCGTCCAGGGAGTATTGCATACATATCTTTACTAGATACAAGTATATTCTTATCTGGGAAGGGGTAGGCCATATACAGTAACATGGCCTGTCCTCTAGCTCATGTTTCAAAACATAATGTGTTGAATACAATCCAACTTCTTGTATGTCGAATATGTTTGCAGATTGCCTTCTAAATTATCATTGGGTAGATTTTCTAAATTGAGATTTAAAATATGCATCATTGGATATAGCCTTTTTTTATCATTGTAATTTTCTCATTAAAAAACACTGTTTGTATTCAAACAAGGGCTTATCCAATATTCAGCTAAGTTGGGGTGTGTTTTTTTCTTATTGTGATCGTTCTACAACAGGAAAGTAATAAAATGTTTGTTAGTTACGCTAAAAAAATATGGCAAATAGTGAGCAAATTGTTCACATAAAATTTTAAATATTTCTAAATTGTTTGATTTCTTTTGGTAATATTTCAACATTTAAACTGTGGGTGTTTTCAATATCATGTGGGACCATTTTTATTGTCAATTCTCTCAGGTCAGTAGATCATCATTAGCATAAAAAAGAGCTTAATCAGTTCCCTGCAACTTAGCTTTTTTAGCTCTCTTTTCAGATGATGTTGACCTTCAGCTTTTATACACATTCATTTCCCATTGAATTTTTACTTCACAACTACCACAATTTGACAACATGGTCAGGTGCATTTTACTTTTAAGTTTTCTGATGAGAATGTTTAAATTACATTTTGCAGTTGAACAGAAGTTAATTGTCATACTTTTGGTATGTTTCATGTGTTTCATTTGTCAAACTTGGCATGTAGAGGTCTTTGGGATTCTGTGTTCCATTGTACATTATGTATTTGACTTCCCAATTAGATGCCTTTCATTTAGATCATTTATAGATATTGATATGGTTTATCCAATTTGAACACTGTGAGATCTGTCTCCAAATGCTTGAAGCAGCAATTGAAAATTCAACTATGCTTTTTAACCTTGATGCACACAAGTTTGCCATGTCATTACAAAAATTGTAGAACTGCCACTTAAAGGAGAAGGAGCAGAGGTGGAAAATATAAGTCATTGCAAACTTACTTTTGATCATTTTTGGGTGGCTTTTGTCATCTTGTTAATATTCACCAACAGGAAATTGCAATGATGTTCTGTGAATTGAAAACTGGGCATTTGTATTTCAGTAAATTACTAAATTGGCTTCATTGCTTTCAATTGGAAATAACTCTTTGCAATATGACAATCACTAGTCGCCTTTGCATGACACTTCACCTGCAAAATTGATCAAAATCGCTCCTGCCATTGGTCTGATCCTCAAGAACTCAGCAGAACCTAGGTGACAAGTTGAGATCTAGTTGCAAAGTGCATGATACTGTTAATTTGTGTGAACAGATTAAATACGGAGAGAATTAAAACATAAATCAGACAAGATAACACAGCATATACCCTGGGAAAACCCTCCTCTTGAGGGAGAAAAAACCCAGCAACAAAGATCTCTCTTACTTATAATGCAACAGTGGCAGTCTTTACAAGATACAATGAGGTCTTAACACCAGACCAATATACAGTATCAAAGAAAATTTAACAAAGACAAATAGAAGCCTTCAGATCACACCTGGTAAAGGCAGCAAACAGAGATGACAAAGTTCGCTTATCTCTCTAACAGTCTAGCACTTGACGATGTCACTGATTAGATGAGTTCAATGATAAATTTTTGAGTAAATACTCACTTAACAGCTTTGCCAACCTGATGAACCTCAATTTCAGCTCGCAGTGGAAGACAGCCAGAGATTTGACTTAAGCTTCAGTATGACTCAAATCAGTAAGTTCGCTGATCACCCTTGAATGGATTCGCCCTGGACTCAGCAGTGTACGCACTCAGAAATATATATGATCTGTGTCTTTAATGATTTCCACAAAGGTCAGACCACTGGATTCGTTCTGAAGTGATGGTAATATTCGCTTTGATGAATTTACTGGATTCGCACTTTAGATCAACAGTTGAATTCGGCTTTAGAACAACTTGTGTGAATGATCAGACTGCCCTTCGATGCTTAGCATGAATGAATTATGTTGAATATATATGCCAGTGAAAGAGACGCATCCCATCATGTATGTCGGCCTTCATAAAGATTTCACTCCTCTTCACAAGAGGTCGGCCATCTTGAGATAAACATTAATGTTCTTAATGATAGACGGCTTTGATTTAAATGTATTCTAATTAACTTTTATGTCGGCCATGAGCATAATGATAATGAGCATAAATTAAATAGCCTACGGCTATCTTTAATTTATGTCTTCAATAAAATACTAAGCTAGAAGGAGCTACCGACGCTGCTAATGCATCAACACTCCCTCTCAGCTAGGGAGAGAACTTCTAGCTGCACAAACATCTCAATATGACATCCATTACCCATCATTCCTTGCAATCAGATGTAAGGAGAGAAGTATCACCTCAATGTGATAACGAACATTATGGCTACATCCATGTGTGAAATGGCATATCACCTCATTGTGGTATTTGATCATCATGGCTATACCCATGTATAGAGATGAGCTTATCACCTCATCGTGAAAGCATATCACCTTAATGTGATATAATGGATACACCTCATGTGTGGTATGCACAAGTGTTCATCACTTGCGTGATGTTGTCATGGAGTCACACACATGACATCCAACTCAGCTCAGCGGGTGGAAACGAGGGCTTTCACCTCAAATTCTTCCGTCGCAGAAGAAGATGCAATAGTAAGTACGAGTGTTCATCACTTGCGTGATGTTGTCACCTCATTGTGACTTTCACCATGGCTCTCCCAGAGGGTGAAACACAAGTACATCATATGTCATGGAGTCGCACACATGACATCCACCATGACTCTCTCAGAGGGTAGAAACAAGGGCTTTCACCTCAAATTCTTCCGTCACAGAAGAAAATGCATTAACAAGGGATTTCACCTCGAACTTCTCTCACAGAGAAGAACTCATTAAGCAAGGCTCACTGATACTGAGACTCATACTCAGTCAAGGCTGGATTCTCCACCATACCAAGCTTGTCTCGAGAGTGTACAAGCTTTTATCCTGGTGAGAAATTGGGTGAGAATATCTGCCATCTGCTCATCAGTGATGATGTATCTCAACTGTACAGCCTTCAGTAGTACTGCTTCTTGAGCTAACTCACAGGCTGTAGTGTACTTGGCCTTCTCTGTATGCAGTGTTACAGAAGACTGCTTTCTTCTTCATAGCGGAACTCAGCTGAAGCAATCACTAGAGGTTCCCTTCTGGTCTGTAGCACAATCATCTGCTAAAGCTTTAGTTGGCTCCCTCTGAATCTTTGACCTTGCGATGCTGTGACCTTTACTTCTTCTCAGCAAGGTACATAACTCCCTCTTGATTTCTGCTTTAGAACTCCCCAAGAAGTCTCTCATCACTTTTCGGCTTCTAGCTGTTCACAAAGCATTTAGAGAGAGGTTACCAATTGTTTTTGATTTTCAAGACTAGAATCATACAGTTTTGCTATCTCAATTTAGTATGAACACATGGGAATTTATGGCTAATGTTAGAACATGAATAATCAAATCATTCTAAGAGAAATCAAGCTAAAGGGATAAAGGAACTTATCTCTATCATATTTGATATAGCTTCTTCGTTCATCCATTTGTTTGCTCCTCTTGAGAGTGCCTAACTCTGCACAATAAAAGAATAATCTGCACAGCTGCAGACTTCTTGAATGCATAAATGGTTAGCATGTAGAATCAACTCTCCCAAGAGTTCAAGATTCTATCACAACACATGCATAGGAGAAGGGTATCGATGTGATCAACCTATCACAACGAAAGGATACCAATCTCTTATCTTTTGCTGATTTTATCTCAAGGACATACCTCAAAGGATTTACATGAAGTCTAGATCAACTCACAATAGAAATATTCAAAGAATCACAAGTTAAGGGAAGTAACACACTCCTTAAGTATGCAATGTCCAAGATACAACAAATAAAGAATACTGTAAGATACTATGGTTTTAAGCACAGATCAACATGCAACTTTTACGATTTGAACACAGGCCCATAATTCAAAGTAGAAATTCTCTGGAGTCCTTTTGAGGAGAGGACTTATTTGCATCTGCAAATGAAGCATGCTGATTTGTCCTAGTTGGACAATCCTTGGCGAAGTGTCCAAACTCATCACACCTAAAGCATTGAATCTTGGACATATCCCTCTTCTTCTTGGATGGAGGTGCATTGTCATTTCCCTTGTCCCGATTTCTCTTGAAGAAGGTTTTCTTTCCATCTTTTTCCTTCTTCTTTGAGACATGCGAAGCAAGGACATGAATGTCTTCATTCTTTGAACTTTGACCGACTCCTCTTGCCACTAACCTTGATTCTTCTTGAATGCAATCAGATCTTAGGCGATCAAACTTAGGCAGTTTCGATCTTGCACTGATTCCTTGAATGAAGGATTCCCAAGACAAAGGCAGCCCATTGAGGGCGAGCATGGTTAAGTCCTTATCATCAACTATATACCCAATTGTAGAGAGCTGGTCTCTCAAGTTTGAGATCCTCATAAAGTATGCAGTAACTGACTCTCCCTTTGCCATCTTTACATGATGCAATTGATGCTTCAGTGCAAGGGCACGGCTGGTGTTGTTGACTTCATACATTTCTTCCAAGGTCTTGAGCATATCTCTTGCTGTCTTCAACTTAGAAATGATAGGAACAATATGATCCTTGACTGAGTCAACCAGAATCTTCATTGCCTTGATGTCTTTCTTCAGCCACTCCTTTTCTTCTGCCTCCTCAGGTTCAGAAATACTAGGCTCCAAGAGGTTGCCCAAATCATTTTCACGCAAGGCGAGCATGATCCTGAATCTCCATGAAGTGAAATTAATTGCACCTTCAAGTCTGTCTTCAACCTTCAAACCATTTACCATCTTGGCTGAGTAGGATGAGTGAACAACAGAAAGATGCTGATTTGTAATAATCTGTTCACGATCCTCAAACCTGCTCTGATACCATGTTAATTTGTGTGAACAGATTAAATACGGAGAGAATTAAAACATAAATCAGACAAGATAACACAGCATATACCCTGGGAAAACCCTCCTCTTGAGGGAGAAAAACCCAGCAACAAAGATCTCTCTTACTTATAATGCAACAGTGGCAGTCTTTACAAGATACAATGAGGTCTTAACACCAGACCAATATACAGTATCAAAGAAAATTTAACAAAGACAAATAGAAGCCTTCAGATCACACCTGGTAAAGGCAGCAAACAGAGATGACAAAGTTCGCTTATCTCTCTAACAGTCTAGCACTTGACGATGTCACTGATTAGATGAGTTCAATGATAAATTTTTGAGTAAATACTCACTTAACAGCTTTGCCAACCTGATGAACCTCAATTTCAGCTCGCAGTGGAAGACAGCCAGAGATTTGACTTAAGCTTCAGTATGACTCAAATCAGTAAGTTCGCTGATCACCCTTGAATGGATTCGCCCTGGACTCAGCAGTGTACGCATCCAGAAATATATATGATCTGTGTCTTTAATGATTTCCACAAAGGTCAGACCACTGGATTCGTTCTGAAGTGATGGTAATATTCGCTTTGATGAATTTACTGGATTCGCACTTTAGATCAACAGTTGAATTCGGCTTTAGAACAACTTGTGTGAATGATCAGACTGCCCTTCGATGCTTAGCATGAATGAATTATGTTGAATATATATGCCAGTGAAAGAGACGCATCCCATCATGTATGTCGGCCTTCATAAAGATTTCACTCCTCTTCACAAGAGGTCGGCCATCTTGAGATAAACATTAATGTTCTTAATGATAGACGGCTTTGATTTAAATGTATTCTAATTAACTTTTATGTCGGCCATGAGCATAATGATAATGAGCATAAATTAAATAGCCTACGGCTATCTTTAATTTATGTCTTCAATAAAATACTAAGCTAGAAGGAGCTACCGACGCTGCTAATGCATCAACAGATACAAGAGGCCTCACAGGATAGGGAGAACTATTGAGTTGAAACTTTTTGAAACATGCACCTTCCCTTGAGACAAATCTCCAAAAGTTGTCTGGGCAGTTCTTCAAGTGTTTCCCATGAACTTTATTTAATTCATGATCTTGGGCAACAAAATCTACTATACTTTATCTCCTGAATCTGTGCTTTATTGACATTTAATGAATTGCTTATAGATCATGTCAAAATTCTACTAGTCTTATGTATGTTATTCACTAACAGCCATCTCGATTGTAAGTGTAAGGCATATTATTCTTTAATACTTTTCTCCCAGTTGTCTCAAATCAAGAAGATTTTACGAGGACTGTTAGTTTTGGGATAATATGGCCCACTGCTTGAAATATATATAATGCATAAAATAAATGTCATTTGCTCTATTTTTTCTCTTTAAAAAATTTGATAGACCCATTTGTCGTGATTAATCTGATAAATTGACTCTTAATCATATATTGATCACTGCAAATTGAGCTGCAGATGGAGGAGGGTGCAGATGTGGATCCTCTGAATCAAACCCTTAGTGAATCTCGTATAGTAACTTATGCTGACAGAAAATTTCATGCTGAAACATCTTTGGACTCAGAGCTTCCACAGAAAAATGACTGTAATATTCAAAATGATGAGCCAAATGAGGAAAAAAAAACTGATGCACATAGAGATGTTAATTTAGGGCGTAGATATTTCTGCTATGACTCTCCTCTTTTAGAGGAGACTGGTGCCTGGATACCAGTGTCTGTTCCTCCAATGTCAGAGAGTGACCATGAAGAATGGTACAGAGATCAGGGTGTAAATGGGGGATATCTTCCTGAGGATGATGTGGGATGGCAATATGCAAATCAGGAATTAACACTTTGGACTGTTATTAGTGAGATGCTGGCAGTGATGTCTGCAAAGGCTAGTTCTTTTGCAGGAGCTAAATGTCGATCATCTATATCTCCTTTTGCAAATCATATGCCAAAACGTATCTTAGAGCAGGCTTGGAGAGAGATGGCTCAAACCCTTACAGATACCTCATTCAACAACATAAAGGATATTTTGGAAGCCGAGCCCACAAAATGGTTAGCTGACAGTGCAGCTTCTGCATGTATGCTGTGTAATACACAATTTCATCCAATCATGCGTCCAAGGCACCACTGCAGGTTCTGTGGTCTAATATTTTGTGGTGTTTGTTCTAGAGGAAGAAGCTTGTTGCCTGTGAAATTTCGTACAAATGATCCACAGCGAGTTTGTGATGTATGCTGGGTGAGGTTGGAATCAGCGCAAGGTCTACTAGAGAGACAAGTGAGCCATGCAGCACAGGAGGCAATCCATGACGTGACTGACTTGAGCACTCTGAGATCTTGGGTAAATATTCCTTGGGGACACTCAATGGAGAATGAAATTTATAAGGCCACTAACACACTCCGTGGCTTTGTCAAGGTGAGATATTCGTCCGTCCTAACTGTAGATTCTATCTGAAACATTCGTTCTCAGTTGCTTTTGATCTTGAACGGTGTCCCGAAAGGCCATACTTTTTCGTCTGTCTTTTTTTACAAACAGATTTTGTATCATAACATATAATTGCCATGTATTTCTAGTGATTGTAGTCTTATTTTTTCTTTTTCTTTTAGTTTCTTCAAATGTTTTATTGGCAACAAATCTAGTGATCAGAATCTTACGACTTTAAAGTGCAGATAGGTTATCTAAGACCAGAAAGATCAATTCCAGATGCTGTACTACGTGGAGCTAAAGGTTTGGCTCTTCTCACTGTTATCAAAGTAGGCGTTATGGTTACCTACAAGGTGGGAACAGGATTAGTTATTGCTCGGAAAGAGGATGGATCCTGGTCCCCGCCATCTGCTATTTCTTCCATTGGTGTTGGCTGGGGGGCTCAGGTATACTTTCATTTGAATAGGCTTTGGTTGTAATGCAATTTTTTTTTTCTTCAGCTAAAATCGAATGTATTCAAGTTTCAACAAACATAAGTGAGTTGATACATTTTCAGGCTGGAGGAGAAGTGACAGACTTTGTAATTGTCCTCCGAACAGAAGAGGCAGTAAAGACTTTTGGTGGAAATATTCATTTCTCTATAGGTGCTGGTCTCAATGCTGCTGCAGGGCCAATTGGAAGAGTGATTGAAGCAGATTTACGCACTGGAGATGGTGGTTCCACAGCTTGTTACACCTACAGTTGCAGCAAAGGTAAGGTTCAACTTGTTTATACAGTGTTTGGTATGTTTGAAATGAATATGCTTTTCTTTTGATGACAATTTAAGTTTGTCTGTATATAGGTGCATTTGTAGGTTGCTCACTAGAAGGAAATATTGTCAGAACTCGAACCTCAACAAATGTACAATTTTATGGGAACTCATCCATTAAAGCATCTGATATTCTGTCTGGGTCAATTCCAAGGCCAACAGCAGCTGCTCCTTTGTACATTGCTTTGTCAGAATTGTTTAACAAGCTTCAGATCTCATAAGTCATGGATGAGAATAACGAATTGTGCAGCTTATATTTGTTAATGATGTACATAATTCATTATTTTTAGTTGGCAAGGGTTATTTGTTTGATTGGGCCTTTATACTAGGAATGTTGGATACAAATATGTACATGTATTCATTTATCTCATGCTACAGTTGTTGACTACAGTCAATGTGTGCAAGTCAACAAAGTGTGTTGCCTATTCTATG
>VDFB02092000.1:0-15008 GCA_007258455.2 Sequoia sempervirens | reverse complement strand
ATATTTATATTATATTATTATATTATACTAATTATATAATATTATAATATAATATTATATTTAATATTATAATATAATATTATATTTAATAATATAATAGGAGGGAGATTGAGATTTATGAACTCCAAATTATTTATTTTGGATTCCGTTATGAATCCTTTTTGGCGGAAAAAAAACCCACCCTAATTTCATTTCAATAAACATATTATAAAACCATCATCAAAAACCTTATTTCCACGCAATAGCTCACCAAAATTGGAGAAGTGAAAGGTCAATACCAACAAGGGAGATTTTGGAGGAGGAGATTCCAAAAGTGGTGGGAAGATAACCATTGATATGCCTTAATAGGTCACTACCCTAAATGTTGGGAATTCTGAGCAAGTGAGGAATAAGCAGTGGCAAAGGAAATCAAAATGAGAGTGAAGGGGTTATGCTAGGCCTATTATTTATTTTTATTTATTTTTCCTTTGGACTGTGGATTTGTGTTTTTTTTCGCTTAGCATGCTTGAATCTGGGTGTTTTTTTTCTTCTTCCTTTTATTTTCTATTGAAGGGCGACTAGCCTATAAGTTGGACTACGTAGCGTAAGGTAGCTAAAATGTTGAAACCTGAATGTGTTCATTTTAAGGATCTTGGTCATGGTCTTCAAGGAAACAATAATGTTAAAACCTAAGCGTGCTCATTATTTTGGCTGTATTTTCATTTTAATAAACATAATCTAAAACCCTCGTTGAAACCTTATTTTTAAGTTGTAGCTTGCTAGATTGGAGAGGTGAAAGGTGAATACTAGTTAGGAAGAGTTTGGAGGAGCTGAAACCAATAGCAACGGGGAGAGAATCAAATAACAACAAAAAAAAAAAGGTAAAAGGATGCTTTAATGTAAAAACCTAAATGTGCTCATTATTGACCTTGGCCATTTTTTCATTTTAATAAACATACTCTAAAACCCTCGTCAAAACCTTATTTTCAGGTTTTCGTTCACCAAATTGGATAGTGGTTCACAAAAAATAGTTATTTGTGCAAGTTATTTGAATTAAAAGGTGTGCCCAACATGCACCATACATTGGACAGAACTCATATGAGTACTTTAATATTGCAAAATCTTTTGTTTCTGAGAACTAATATTAATTAAGCACACAAGTGTGTATGGGAAAACCCTATTTGGCATATGGTGCATTCTGGTTTGTAACTCTTTGTATAGTCGCTGGATGGGTGAAATGACTAAAATAAATACATTTATGTATTTTACTCCATTATTATAATATTTCATTCTTGTGGGACATTAATTGTATCAATGTGGGAAATAACAAGCTAAGGCACCCAAATAATCTTGATATGCTAAAGACGTTACATGCCATCCTTCTCATTCGAATCCTTCCAATCTATGCTCTATTATGCTCTATACAACAAAGTATAGGTGGATTTCTTGGATCTTTGTTTCATCCATCTATATGTTGATTGTAATTCTTTTGGTTATGCAACAAACATGTTTTCCAATTGTATCTTATTTTCATGTTAATCCAATGCAATTTTTTTTTTTGAATATCTATGATACTTGAAGTTTATATGCATAAATTTGTGAGGATTAATTAAGTTAGATAAATGATTTGTAACTTGAATCATTTATTCACCCAAATAAATGACTAAACCATGACTACCATGACTAAAATAAATGAATACTATGACCAAATAAATGACTACAATGACTAAATATATGACTACTATGACTAAAATAAATGACTAAATTAATGACTAAATATACTACCAAATTGATTAATCAAAACAACCAATAAATGAATAAAAATGGTTTAGTCATAAATTTGGTCACATTATAAATGACTAGAAATAAACTACTAATGGTCACGTGAAAATTTTTAAGTAGTTTTTTAGTCATTTATTTCTTTTTTTGTACTAGTGACCCTCAACCCTAATCCCTCAACCCTCAACCCTCAACCCTCAACCCCCAACCCTCAGCCTTGGAAGCCCTCCCAGCCACAACCCCAGCCCTCAGCCTTAAAGCCTTCACCTTCTACCCTATGCCCTATGCTTTAAGCCCTCAGCCCTCAATTCTCAGCCCTCCAGCCCTCAATCCTCAGCCTCAGCCTAAAACCTCAACCTCTGCCACCCTCTACCCTATGCATTGGACCCTCAGCCTAATCCTTCCAGCCATATGCCCTCAAACCTACACCTAAACCTCTGCCTCAGCCCTCAGCCCTAAACCCTTAAACCTTCTACCCTCTGCTCTCAACCCCTAATCCCTCAGCCCTATGCCCTCAGAGCCAATGCCTAGAAACCATCAGCCCTATGGGTCCTCAGCCCTATACCCTCAATTATTAACCCTCTACCCTATGCAGTGGATCCTCGACCCTCATACATATATTTGTCCCTCCATCTCTCCTCCCATCCCTCCCTCTCTGCCCTAGTCCCTCAGCCAGCCCGGCCAAGCCCAAGTGGCTCTCTACCCTAATCCCTCCAGGCTTAGCCCACAGAGCCTTAATCCCTCAGCCTTAAACTCTCAGCCCTCCCAGCTCTCTACCCTCAGCCCTTAAACCATAATCCCTCAACCCTATACCCTCACCCTATGCATTGGACTCTCAGCCTAATCCATCAGCCCTGTACCCTCCAATCTTCCTGTCCTCCAACCTTAAAGCCCTCTACCTTGGCCTTGACCCTCCCAGCCCTCAATTACCAACCCTCAATCCTTAATTCCTCAACCCCTCAACCAAGCTAAACCCTAAACCCTAAACCCCTATACCATCTACCCTATACATTGGACCCACAACCTAATCCTTCAACCATATACCCTCAAACCTACACCCTAAACCCTCTACCTTCAACCCTCTACCCTCAACCCTAATTCTTCAACCCTATACCCTCAACCTATGTCCCTTTCTCTCTATCTATACATCTCACCTCTCTCTTCCTTCCTCTCTCCTACCCTCTCTAATTGTCTCTATCTACCTTCTCCCTATTTCTACGTACCTCTAGCTCAATCAATCCCTACCACTCTCTCTTGCTCCATCTATCTATCTATCTCTCTCTCTATCTCCCTCCCACTGCCTCTCCATCACTCCCTCTCTCTCCCCCTCCCTCTCAGGTCTCTCCCACCCACCCCCTCTCTCTCAAGTCTATCCCTCTGGAACCCTACCTAAGTAACTCTCTCTCTCCCCACTCTCTATCTATCCCTCCCACCCTACCTAGATAATTACCTCTCACTCCACCCCCTCACTCTCTCCCTCTCTCTTAGGTCACTCCCTCCCACACCCTCTCCCTCTCTTCGGTCTCTCACTCTCACACTCCCTCTCCCTCTCTCTCTCTCTCACTCCCTCTCTCTCTCTCTCACTACCTCTCTCTCCCACTCCCTCTCTCTCATACTCCCTCTCACTACCTATATATCAAGTCTCTCCCTCTCACCCTCCCTCACACTCTCAAGTCTCTCCCTCTATCTCTCCCCCCTCTCTCTCTCTCTCCCTCCCTCTCAATTCTCTCTCTCTCCTGCCCCCTCTCTCTCTCACTCTCTCCCTCCCACCCTATCTAGCTAAGTCCCTCTCCTCCAAACCCATTCTCTCCCTCCTCTCTCTCTTAGTCTCCTCCTTCACACCCCTCTCCCTCTCTCAAGACTCTCTCTCACTACCTCTCTAACTCTCCCTCTCTCAGGTCTCTCCCTCCCTCTCTCCCTCCCACCTTACCTAAACAACTCTAGATCTCTCTCTTAAAATTCTCCCTCCCTCTAAAGACATACATACATACATACATACATACATACAAGCATAATACGTATGTACATACAAAATACATGTACATATGTACATACAACAATACATACATACATGCATTAGGTGATACATACATGCATACATATATGCATGCATACATATATACAAACTGGCTGGCATGCATACATGCATGAAGTACAAGGCATACATGTACGGCTAGGCAATGCAGAGTATATAGACATACATTCAATGGAGTGGCGTTTAACATAAAGAAGACATAAGGTGTGTGTTATGATGCACTTGTGTTATGTGTTGCTAGACATGTCAAACTAAAATATAATGCAAATTGCATTACTCTTGGCTCCGTTATAACCTACAAAATCAGGGCCTTGGGCTGGTGAGCACTTCTTTGGATACCAACCTAAAAGGTTTGGAGGGGAGACCTTCAAATGACCAAAGACATGTTTTTGTAAGTGTAAATGGCTGCGTGGGGTTAGGTGCTCACCATCAGGATTGCACATGTTTCAATGTCGAACAAATCGAACACCTAGGTAATGTTACGCTCTCTCTTAGCTATCCAACAATGTAATTTTTTTCACTTTTGACAATGTTAAGCCTTTGATCTATAATTTATTTTGTTTGTGTCTCTTTTTGGAAAAAGGTGTTTGAATTGTTTTTCATTATAAATTAACCATTCATCAAAATTTCAAATAAATTACATTTTTAGAAACTAGACTCCATTCTACAAATATTAAAAAAATGCAATTAGTTCCAAAATTTGTAGGGTAGCACAATAAGTGCACTTTTAGAGTGTCACTTTGAAAATTAGTATTAAAAAATCAAATATTCATTAAAAATTATGGAAAAATCATGCATCAACTACATACTATTGGCTAATTTCATAACTACAAAGTGATTTTAAAAATACTAAAAAAAATTCACCGAGCTACATTCCCTCAAAAGTTGCTAGGTTATGTTTTTTTGACCAAAACAACACCAATTTTTATGGGTCCCTCTTTTGAACCCCTTAATCTCAACCATTTTCAAAATAAATTAGTAGTTTAGAAAGTAGACTCAGAGCACTATGATCCATGTTTTTGTTGCATCTCAAAATTTTGATTGTAACTATCCTCAATTTTACGTCTAAGGTCAGTATTTCCTGATTATAGAAAAAAGCGGCCACTTAAGCCCTCCTTTTGGCCCCCCATCTTTTTGCACTTACCCCCATTATTTACTTGAATTTTCACCATGTTGAATTTATTTATCACATTTGGAGTTCATTTTAAGTGTTTAATTAGACTTTTAGAATTTTAACATTACACTAAACCAAAATCATCATTTATAATAATATCTATCTCAATATACATATTTGGTGAAAATATAATTTTTTTTATTATAGTTTATTTAGTGGATAATATTACATCATTATTTAATACAAAACTTCCTCGATTTTATGTGATTATAGGTCACTATCAAAAAGGTATTTTTTTAGATTCCTCTTCCCCATCAAAATATACCAAGACAAATTTGGAGGGTGGATGTACTTACAAGTACTCTGCGAACACCACCTTTCCTACTCTAGGTGCATCATGACCACATCTAGATGACATCACAATGAGTAGATGATTTACTTGGTTTAACAGGGGAATGGGAACTATGGACTTCGTTGCCACATTTACTTGTTGTTACTTTTCCAACCAAATGTGCTAAAGAGCATCGACAAGGGTTTCAGAATTGGAAAGACATGCACTTTCTAGGAAGTTGATATCCTCATGGAGTTTTACCTCCGAAGATGGTTCTTTCTTGGCCACTAAGCTAGGTAAGTTCTTCGGTATAGATTTTTGAGCAATTTTCCTTCTTTTTCCTGCCATTATGGCACAAGAACACTTTAAATTTTTTTGTTAAATGTTTGAGAAAATTTATAGCAATGAGCTCCTAGGTCGATGTGTTCAACCTGGTAGCTATGATACCATATGTAATATAATCAACCTTTATAACTAGAATTACTTAATAAAACAAGAAAGTAAATAACCACATGCTAAAAATTGATAATAAATTTTTTGACTTTCATATTTCATTTGTTAGACATGATTAATAATAAAATGGAAGCTACTATTGTCACCTTCAAAAATTTTAAATTTTGAGTGCCCATGATGAAAAAAGTTGATTTGCACACTTAGAAGTGCCCCTAAAAAATCTGTCCAAGTGACCTACTTTGGAGGGTCACAATTCAAAGCCAGTTGATTTTTGTGCAAAACCCCTTTGTGGAAACACTCATGTGACATATGTGAATGTGCATGTTAGTTTTTAGCTTACCATGATGATTTTTGATAGTGTTTTGAAAAGCGAAGCTCGAAGGTTCTGGGACTGTTTTTCTATTTGTGGCTCTTAGTTCTGCGAAGTGGCCTCCTGTTCGAATTGCTATTTTGTAACTGGTTGATGGTCAAGATAAATGGATTGGTGATCTCCATTTTCCCCATATTCATATGCTCCCTGGTCCAATTCAGAGTCTCATGATTAGAATTGATATTTTTACCAGGTCAAAAGCAAATGCAGTTTGTTCACTTTTACACCTACATTTTCAAAATGCTTCAAAGTGGTCATCTTTGACCCTTAATATCTTTTGATGAATGTGGATTGAAGGGAAGCCCTCTTGCACACATTCTCAATGTACCTAAGTGATTTAGTGTGTCAAGTGGTAGCTTCTCAGGAGGCAATTTGATAAATTTTCAAGTGATTTGGTGTGCTCGAGTTGGTTTTTGATGGGTGAAATGGTAGAAATGTTTGAGTAGGCCACTTTGGCATTTAATATTTTGCACCTCAGAAAGAATTCTACCACGCTGTTTGTTACACTAGATTTTTTGATCAAATGGGAACATGCATGCTTAGTTTCGCGCCTCCTGGATGAGTTTTGATGGGTTAACTAATCCTTTTTTGATTGCGACAGGGCCAAAATTAGTGTTCTGAAAAGTTTCAAATTTTAAAAATCTAAGAACAACCCATTTCTTTCTTTTTTTGGTCTAAAACCTCTACAACTCTATTTTCATAAAAAATGGAGGTCATATGATATGTTATTTTAATGCATTTTGGGAGTGGCAAACACGTCCTAGGGGCTAGTTTACAAAGGAGGTACCTAATTTTTCATGGTTGGAAAAAGTTTGAGGAAATGGGTTTTCTCTAAATAATTTATTATGGCCGTACACAAAAAATCTCAGCTCCAGGTGTCCCGGTTTGTCCGATGTGAATTTCCTCTAAATGGGTAGCAGGTGTAATTAGAAGTAACAAATTTTTATAATGTTTCAAATGTTTATATTTAAAATATTTTGAATATTGTGCAAATGAAAAGGGGTATTTAGGGAAAACATAAAATGTATTTCAAAATTTTTGGAGGACAAGCAAGTTTAATTCTTGCTTTTGATTGGTCTAGAGGCGACTTTCACGACTTGCAAATGAAGAAACAAATCAAAGATGCAATGTTTTCCAGTGATGAGTCTTCATTTGGGTGGATTGAATTAAAAATTTGAGCATATGACAGGTTTAAAATAATTGTTCAAAGATCTCTGGCAGGCATCGCGTGTTGCGTTTTGAGTCCAGAATGAAGAAACAGATTAGCGATGAGCGATGGCTGCTGTGTCCATTTCCCATCGCTAATAGATTTCACCTCTTCCACAATGAATCTGCGATGCACGATGTTTCATCTCCCATCACTTTAATTTCTTATTATTTTCTCTGGTTGCATCCGCAATATGCGATGGTCTCTCGGGAAAATTTTATGCACAACAATAATGGGCCCGTGAACTATGGAAATATTTAATGAAGATTTTAAATGATGAGAAATAAATCAAAGTGAAATACATGGGTGAATAAGAGTCTTCTGCGGCTGAAAGAAAAAGAATTAAAATTTTTCTTTGTGCAATAAAATGTGAAATAAAATGGTGAATGCGCAACCAGATAAAGGAAGATGAAGTTGCATTGTTGACTACTGTAAACATTTGCTTGTTGCCATTAAATTTCATGGAGTAGCTGCAGAACTAGAGGAATGAGGGTTTCAAATGGAGATGTGTGAGAGGATTTTTATCACTCATCACTATTTGTTTCCTCTTTTCTCATCTCAAATCAGTGATGATCGATCTCACCTTCGCCCCATCACACATCTTTGATTTGTATTTACTTTTCTTACTACATTCAAGATGGGAGAAGCTGCTTAGTTTCTATCGTGCATCACTAATAAATATTAGCTTTTCCATATGCATTAGAGATGAGCAATGAAAATAGTTGAGTAAAGTTGGTAAGGAAGTGGTGGGCCCAAAGGATTGATCTTATTTCATGAATTTAGTTGTGATGATAAATTAAATCAAAGGGAAATGTGTGGGTAATTTTTTTTACATTGCCCGATGCAAAAGGAATTAATGAATTTCACATTTAAAAGCAAAATTGTTTTAAATGTGAATAAATAATTGAAATTGCACGGGAAAATGAAATTTTGTTGCCCAATAAAATAATTAGGGGCCTTTACATAGTAAAAACAAAAACCTTTCAAATGTTGCATTCTTATCACTGACTGATATTTCCATTTTCTCATTCTATCCATGATTGGCGATGATAATTGTCAGGAAATGAAGAAGTGATGGGGCCCGCAATTAATATCAGACATTATTGTTTGATGAGTTATTTTCACTATGGGAGATAAGTAAAGGTGAAGTGTGAAATACATGGGGTTAATAATTTTATTTCCCCGAATAAAAATTAAAGCCCCCATGAGTAAATGAATTTAATTTTTAAAATACTTGGCATTTTAAAATTTATGAACTCACGGGTGAAATGGCTTTCTACAACCATTTTAATTTTTAAAAGTGCTGAAAATTAAAATAAAGGTGCCCGGGTGAGTAATTTTTATTTTCGTAGTAAAATGTGAACGGTTTTCATGACAATGATAAAAGGCTTTGTATTGCTAGGTGAGAAGAATGGTAAATGAATAGGTAAAGAAGAAATTTCTACACTAGAATGAAGAATAAAAGCTTTCACAAACAAATATTTTTCAATTGCAGGTAAAGAAGAATGATGATGAATGATGGCTTTTCAAATAAGGAATATTTTTTGTTACAAGGCAAGTCAGGCATGAGGTATGAATATGAGAGAAGGTTGAAGATTCTTCAGGAAGCAAAGGGTAGTTATAGATCAATGGGAGTTGAAGGTGTCAGGTGTCAACTGAAGATGTAGTTTTAGGGTTTCTCCTTCTATATCTTTTCTTCTTTCATTTGTACAGGTTCTAAACTTTTGAATTAGGTGAATAAGGTAGAATAGTGTTGAGTCTGAGTTGTAAATGGAGTATGTAATTTGTAACAACTGGGTTTTATGAGCAAATGTTAGCCAATTTGCATAGGAATACATTACTGTTCATAAAGTTTTCTCCATATTTGTATGCTTTTGATTATATGAATTCAATATATCAAAGATTGTTTGATTTTATCTTCACAACTTTCCTGTGATTATGTTATTTGGCCATGGTTCTCTTTCAAGCAAAGAGTTAAATTACTTTGATCAGATAATTGTAATTTTGAGTGCACAAGTGGGATTGGTGAGTAGAACTTTATGGCAATATGAGTGGGTTTGTTAATCTAAGGCATTGACATGTTTTAAATACATTGGTTGAACTTAATTTGCTAATATGATCTTTGTTACAGTTTTATATTTGACTCCATGTCCCATGATTAGGAACCAACCTATCACAAAGCCTAAGACATTTTCAAAAACAATCTAAATCATTTTAAATCTCTGTTACTTTGGTCCTTTTGCTTGTTGTTTAAATTATTTTTGTTTCTTATATCTTCATGGTGTTTGAAAGAGTATAGAGGCTGAATTTGAGAGAATTTTATTTGTTAACCCTCTATGTGTTTGAGATGAAGATATTTAAGTTATTTGTTCTAAGTAATGTTCAATGCAAATGGGATCATGCTTGAGCCTAGTAGAATATACAATACCCATCATTCATATACCTGAGAACTATCCACTTTCATAGGTCTGTAGTTTGTTGTTTGGCATAATTTTATCATGCATTCAAGCCTATAATTAGGAGCACCCTCCCGAATCTTGTGGAGATCAAAGTACAAAAGGATTTCATATCCTTGTGTTTGAGATGAAGATATTTAAGTTATTTGTTCTAAGTAATGTTCAATGCAAATGGGATCATGCTTGAACCTAGTAGAATATACAATACCCATCATTCATATACCTGAGAACTATCCACTTTCATAGGTCTGTAGTGTATTATTTGGCATAATTTTATCATGCATTCAAGTCTATAATTAGGAGCACCCTCCTGAGTCTTGTGGAGATCAAAGTAAAAAAGTATTTCATAGCCTTGTTTGTTGGATTTTCTTGTCTTCAACCTATTGATAGTGCAGATTCCTTGTCCTAAATCTGTAATCCCTTGGTTTGGGCATTTTTTTTATCCTTAGGGTTGAAGGTTGCAAGTAAAAGTACCAACATATTGGTGACTCTACTGGGGAGAAGTTTGAATCTCCAGTGTAGACTATCATATCACAGAGTCAAGAATTTGGTGAATTTGAACATCTGGTTCAAATATTGAGAAATTTTCAAACCTAGAAGTGGTTTTGTTGCAACAATTTTAAATGAGTCTATGTGTGACTTTGTTGTGGGAGAAGATCCAGAAGGAAATTCATCTTTGACGAGATTCATATTCTTGAAGTTTAATCCTTTGTGAAGAGAGGTGGCGACTCTGTCAAAGAACCTGATGAAGATGTGAAGAACATTTCAAATCTTCAAAAATTTCCTATCAGGAAGAAGAACCCTTTGCTGCAACGTATCTAGGTATTTTTCAATTTTTTGGTTTTCAAGAAAGATAAATATGTGTATTAAAACCATATATGTAAGTCTTGAAAATTTTAGATTCCCTATTGAGTGAAAATAAGCACTAAGAAAGGGAATAGTAGTGATTATTAGACATACTTCTGTGTTACTAGATTGTAGTATGTATTATGAAGTGAAGTATGAAATATTTAAAAAGAAACTCATTTAGAATATCTTAAGCAAGTTGAGATAGAAATCTGCATTGTAAAAGATTAAGATTATGTTGTAAAAGAAGTTTGAATTTGCCTTGTATAAATACAAATTTAATAGGAAAAGACTTGTAGAGTTGTAATAGAATGTATTACCAACCTATGCATCCATGTGCGGACCCAAATGTAACAATGGATAGTGTTCAACCCATGCCATGTAATAAAATAAATTTCAGCATTGGAAGACATAGAGACATAAATTTTAGTGGTATTAATGGTTACCCATATATTATTCCATCTGACATCATAGATAAGTTACCAAAATTCAGTGGTACAAAGAGTGAATCAGCAAGAAAGCATCTACAAGAATTCAAAAATTTAATGGAAGATTATGAAGTTGATCATGAGGATGTGATTATGGGGTTGTTTGTTCAACCCCCTAAAGGGAGATTCAAGGGATTAGTTCTCTGATTTACCAGCATGCTCTATCTATTCTTGGGTAGAGTTCAAAGTAGTGTTCATGGAGCAATTTGGTGAAAGAATTAGTTCTAGTTCTTTGCTCAATAAATTTAAGAGCATTGAGAAAGAAGAGGACGAGCTGGTTCCAACTTTTAACCGGAGATTTGCTAAAACATTGAGGGATATTCCTAAGATTTTGGGACTAAGTGATGTAGTGTGTTTGGTGGTTTATTTGGGAGCTTTTGATAATAAGATGAGTTATTTGCTCAAAGATAAGGATCCTAAAACCTTTCATCATGCCTATGAGATACCCATGAACATTGAAAACAACTGGAAATATGGAATGCACAAAGGTCATTTGAATACAAGTGTTTGCTTCCTTGAGACTCCAAATATTGATGAAAGGTGTAAGTTAGAAGTTGAAAATGAATGTTAGAGCACTTACATCCCTATTGTTTCAGCTTGCACATCATTCCATAGTGTTGATCACATAAAGCCCCAAACAAATTGTTAAGAAGTTGCATGCATTTGTGACCCTATGGTCTTTGTACATGCACTCTCTTGCATAAGGAAACACGAAGGAGAATTGTCACATGATCTCTATGCAAGATTTATGGATTTTCTATCTACAATTCTTGAGTGTTATAGACCTAAAGAATTCAGAATGCATTGATTTATTTTATGAAGCTTATGAACCAAGTTTGAGTGATGTACCAAAGGAGTTGAAGCCTGTCAAGCCTGACCATGTATGCAAATAATTTTCTCTTTTTGAAAATATTAGAGATGATCATCAAAAGGATATCATGTTTTCAATCCATGATGATGATGTTTCTATTGCTCCATATAAGCCAGGTAGTAAGGTATCACATAAAGAAGAAGAAAGTAGAGTAAAGGTTGAAAATGCATATCTTAGTGAAGCAAATGAAATATGTGGTTTCAATTCTTTTGAAGATTCCATCACTTGTTGTCCTATGGAAGAAATAAGACTGAGCATTCAATCTGAAAATTCTAAACATAGTTGCAATATTGATAAGTCCCTTTGTTGCAATAATAATGATGGCATTAAGTATGATCATTCCTCTGCTAATTATGATTGTCCTCATGAAGTAGAGTTGGAAAGTTTTACACCAGATGAGGATGACATTAGCATGCAAGATGTTGATGACACGAGTTCACTCTTAGACAATCAATTTATGCATTATGATGATAATTTGAGCAATATGATGCCACCATTTTTGGGTGATAGGGCTATAGAGCTTGAAGAGATTTTTGATCATGATATCTCAAATCATGTGGATATGATAGAAATTTTAGATATGTGTACTAAAAAATCAAAGGATGAAATGAAAGATAGTATTGGTTGCTATGAGTTCAAGGCTGATTGTGATTATGCCTATGAAGAGGACACTGATTGTGGTGTTTTAGAATATAGTGATGATATGAAGGATTTTGACCTTCATGATGAGGTGGCTGAGGATTTTATTACAACAATAAATGTAATGGAAAACCCCTTATTTGATGAGCCTCCATCTTCATCAATTGATAGAAATAGTGATCCTTATTGGTGTAGAGATAATCCACTCTTTGTTGAGAATTTTGATGATGCATCTGACATAGGGTTAGAATGTGGCTTTGAGCAAATAAATCAACACATTGATGAGCTCCTAGAGGGAAATGCCTATGAATGTTTTACATTTGAAATGGATGTTGTTGTAAGAGAGGGGGACCGACCATGTTCAAGGCCCCAAGTCATGGAGGGCCAAGAGCGGAAGGTTTCCCTAACTTACCTCAGCTTAACAAGATGTTGGGGAATGTGGGATGAGAACGATGAGGATTATAAGGTCCTTCAATCGCCCTATAGAACCAAGATGAAAGATGGGGCTAGGCAGGCTGGTTTTTGGGATCAACACTACACCTTAAGAGGATCTCTCTCCGAGGATGAAAGTGCGGTCCTGGGATGACAACGCGGTGTGCTGGCATCTCTCAAGTGTGATGGTGTTTGTACAACCAGACAACTTTGGAGACAAGGTCAAACCTAAGAAAATAAGATAATGGCCTAGCTAACTACTACTAAAGGGCCAAAATGACGTGATTAAGTAAATGAAATACTCTCTAATGTGATAAAGAAAAAATACGAGAGTTAAGGCGGGAAGAAGGATCTCACAAAGAAACTCATTTGCCAGCTAGCTCCTCGAAAGCATGTTCACCTACACATAAGAGAGAGGAAAATGTTGGGCAGCTGTATAGGGGCCTGCCTCAGTCAAATCCCCATTTAGGTGTTTCCATCTCCACGGACAACCAATAAAGTGAGATAAAGAAAACAACATAATTAAGAACACTAAAGCACTACAAAATAGTAAATGTGCTTAATTTACCAAGTAATAGAGGAGAGGAATGGGAAGCTTACCACCTCCACCAAAAGAACTCAAGGCTGATGGGGGAGAGATTGAGAGTACTTGAGCCTTTGCTGCAATGGTGTGGTCCCAAACTTGCTCTACTGAAGTGGTGGAATGAATTTGTTTTTTCAATGAGGTGCAAGAGTGCTGCTAGAATGCTTGAGAGTGAGTGCAAGAGTGTGAAGTTGAATGCTTGAAGTTGTGAAGAAGATTGCTTGAAGGCTTAGAAGATGGAAATGGAAGAAGGAATAGTGAATTTGAAGGAGAGATGAAGAAAATGACCATATTCGGGTTGGTCGGTTGAAGAGGGCGTTATAACTTGACCACCAATAAGAAGTGTAACGCCTCTGCAGGTTCAACCACATGAACCTGCTAGGGACATAAGCGTGCCGAGCGGGTGTCCCTAATATAAATTCCCCCACTGACACTCAAAATAGGCACCAAGTGGGATGCAAGTAGTGGGCTTAGGTGTAATTAAGCCTCTAAACTTGGTTTTCTAAGGTGGAAAAAGGAAAAAGGGGAATTTTCATAAGGGGTGCAAATTCACTTTTATACATTTTTCCCCCACTTTAGCGAGCACAAGTACTGATGAGTGCTTCGGTAAAGTAGATCAAGGAAGAAGTAAGGTTAGAATTATATACTTGAACCATCAAGGAAGCAGACCACGATCTGATGAACCTTAAGGTACAAGGCAAGCAAAGGACTTCATAGCTTCTCAGAACTATGAAGCTAAAGAAAGAAAGCATCTTGCAGACCCATAGACCTGCAATGAGGCAACCCAAAGATCTCTTACATGAAAGAAGCCCCGTGAAGTAAGCACCTTACAGGCCTACAAACCTGCAAGGATGGTGTCTGCCAAGAACTGTCACATGGAGGATACCCAGGAAGTGTCCCCCAAGATCTCTCACATGGAGGAAGCGAGGAAAGTTCCCTACAAGCCCGCAAAACTGTAGGGAAGGTATTCTCCAAGATCTCTCACATGAAAAATACCCAAGGAAATCACCCTACAGACTCGTAGATCTATAGGGAAGGTAACCCCCAAGATCTCTCACATGGAGGAAACCCAAGAAAGTGACCTATAGACCCGCAGACCTGTAGGGGAGCCACCCCCAAGATCTATCACATGGAGGAAGCTTAAAGGAAGTGCCCTACATGCTCTCAGTCCTACAGGGAGGTATCCTCCAAGATCTCTTACATGGAGGAAACCTAGGAAAGCATACTCCATAGAGTCAGGAAGCGACCACGTAGGCAAGTAAGCGAACAGTCACGCAAACCGTCAACAATTTGGATTTTTTTTGAAGGGGTCCCTTAGGGACCCGATGTGAAGAGGGATCCACTCAAGGGACACACAGTTCGAAAGAAAATGTCTTCTTTCTTGAACTGATCTATCATCAAGGGATCCTTTTGAAAGATGTTCAC